>VXBD01010359.1:44358-80249 GCA_013399975.1 Indicator maculatus | reverse complement strand
CTGTAAGGCTGCTCTGAGGTCTCCCTGCAGCCTTCTCCACTCCAGGATGAACAGCCCCAACTCTCACAGTCTATCCCCATAGGAGAGGTTCTCTTCCCCTCTGATCATCTTTGTAGCCTCCTCTGGACCCTCTCCAACAGTTCCATGTCCTTCTAAGTGCTGAGGGCTCCAGAGCTGGACACAGTACTCCAGGTGAGCTCTCACCAGAGCTCTCACCTCTCTCAACCTGCAGGTTTATGACCTGTCTGCCACATCTCCCAAGGCCCTGCAGAGGTGGTGCACAGGTTGCGGAGTGGAAACACCAAGAGGAGAGATTAGAGAGGCAGAAGACAAGGTTATCTCCTGGCCATCAGTGGCATGGAGCTCTGAACTTGCCCTCAAAGCTGCTGCTGTTGGCCATTCCTGCAGAGCAGCTGCCAGAGTCAACAGCTGTGCTGCTGCCTGTTTTCCTTGCCCCAGCATGGAGACAGGACATGAGGAAACACCAGGCTTGAGCAACCATGCTGCTGAAGGAGTGGCTGCCACACAGCTCACTGCACACCACAGCCAAGCCCCTGCAGGCAGCCAGGGAGCAGGGTGGTGTTGGGGTCCTCAGTGCTGTGTAAGGAGCTGACTAGGGATGAGGTTAATCAACACCACAGATTCATAACATAGTAGGGCTTGGATGAATTCTTTGGAGATCATCCAGCCCAGCCCCCACCCCTGCCAAAGCAGGGCCACCCAGGGCAGGTCACACAGGAACACATCCAGGTGGGTTTTGAAAGTCTCCAGAGGAGGCTCCACAACTTCTCTGGGCAGCCTGCTCCAGGGCTCCAGCACCCTCACAGTAAAGAAGCTTCTCCCCATGTTGAAGTGGAACTTCTTGGGTTCTGGTTTGTGTCCCTGTTCCTTGTCCTACCACTGGACACCAGGGAAAGGAGCCTGGCCTCTTATTTCTGACACCTACCCTTAAGGTATTTGCAAACATTGCTCAGATCCCCTCTGGGGTTGCTCTCCTCCAGGCTCAGCAGCCTCAAGGCTCTCAGCCTTTGCTCCTCACAGATGTCCCCCAGTCCCTTCATCATCCTTGTATTCTTCTCTGAACTCTCTCCAGTATTTCCCTTTCCCTCTGGAACTCAGGAGCCCAGACCTGTACACAGCCCCCTCCAGATGTGGTCTCACCAGGGCAGAACAGAGGTGCAGGAGAACCTCCCTCAACCTGCTGGCCCCAATATTCTTCATGAACACCAGGAGCCCCTTGGCCTTCTTGGCCATTCACAAGGGCACATTGCCAGAGTGCTGTGACCTCTTCTGGCCACTGACTGCTCCTCAGCAAGCCCTGAGGCTCACCCCAGTTCAAGCACTTTTCCCAATGAGTTTACCTTCAGTGCTTCCTGCTAGACAGGATTCAAGCAGCTCCTACAACCCCCACCCAGCCATGGCCACCATCCAGCACACCCAGTGCAGTGATTTGCATAGTTGGTGCTGCAGACACATCAGATATTGCTGAGGAGAAACCAGCAAGTCCACAGAACCAGTCCAAGACCCTGAGCACCTCAGAGCTCACAACTACCCCCCAGTGACTCCCAGTGTGAGAGGCAGCATCCTGGCCACCCCCAGGCTCACTCAAGCTGTGTATTCCTCTCACCCAGACAAAAAAAGAGGAGGGGAGAGCAGCCTACCCATCACAGATCCTGCCCTTGTAGAGAGGGTCAGGTTGTGAACCATTCCTGGGTGGGATTTGGGTGGCACTGATGTCAGTTTGGCAAGGAGACAGCACACAGCCACCCTCCAGCAGCAGGAAAGGGAAGAGTGCAAGGGAAGAGTATGAACCTTGCTTGTGAATGTGTGTGGGGAAAGCAGTTCCTCCTCCTTTTGGAGGGGCTCACCCTGCCAGGAGCATGAACCCCACAAGGCAGAGCAGAGGGAGATGTAGAACATCCTCCTAAACCAAGCTCCAGATCAAATGCTTCCATCCCTACCTAACTCTGTTGACTGTTCTCTTTGGCTTGAGTCAGAGGTCATAGAATCACAGAATTGTCAGGGCTGGAAGGGACCTGAATGCTCATCCAGTTCCAACCCCCTGCCATGGGCAGGGACACCTCACACTACAGTAGGTTGCTCACAACCACATCCAGCCTGGCCTTAAACACTTCCAAGGATGAGGCTTCCACCACCTCCCTGGGCAACCTGTGCCAGTGTCTCATCACCCCCATGGTGTAAAACCAACCTCCAGCAACTTCAGCCACCCTGTAAGCTGAACCAAACCCCAACCTAATCCTGCTGCTTCATCTTTGCAGCTCCTCAGATGAATCCCATCTGCTCCCAGTGGTGCTACCAGCTCTTGTTTTACTGGTTCTCATCACTGTCACTTTCCTCATCCTAACCAAAATGAAGCTGCAGAAGGAGAGAGGTAAGTTGGTCAGGCAACACCTCCTGGGTTGTGGTTCTGGTTTGCAACAGCTTTGCTTGTCCCTTCCAAGAGCTGCATGCAGCCTGAGCCCTGAGGGTCTCCACCTCTGGGGACACAGAACCATTCTGCAAGACCTTTCCTTGTCAGGTCCAAGAGCTGCAGCCTGACTCCTGATGATCTCCATCTCTGGGGACAAGAAACCATTCTGCAAGATCTTTCTTTGTCATTTCCAAGAGCTGCAGCCTGACTCCTGAACATCTCCACCTCTGGGGACAAGCAACCATTCTGCAAGACCTTTCCTTGCCAGCTCCAAGAGCTGCAGCCTGAGTCCTGAAGATCTCCATCTCTGAGGATATGCAACCCTTCTGCAACACCTGGAGGTTTTTAAGGCCAGGCTGGATGTGGCTGTGAGCAACCTGCTCTAGTGTGAGGTGTCCCTGCCCACAGCAGAGGGGGTTGGGACTAGATGATCCTTGAGGTCCCTTCCAACCCTAACAATTCTGATTCTACCTTTCCTTGTCAGCTTCAAGAGCTGCATCCTGAGCCCTGAAGATCTCCATCCCTGAGGACAAGCAACCATCCTGCAACCAGAGCAGCCTGAAAGTGCAATGCACTTGGATGGAAGCCATGTCCTGGAGAAGCTGCTTTGGTTTTTACTGCCTTCAGTCTATTAAAGTCACCAAATTCTCAAGTGCTACTTTTTTTTTTTCTTCTTTCTCCCTCCACCTCTTCCTCAGAATCATCCACACCTTCAAAATCTAATCCTTTCAGCCCCAACCCAAGCCACAGTAGCTTTGATTTGTGTAGCAATCAAAGGCAATATAATTAGATGCCCTGCTGCAAAGGGGGATTTGGTCTGAGGAAATAAAGAAAAATAAAGCAATCAGCAAAGCAAGCTCAGGGTTGGTGTTTCCTGGATGGTGCCAAAGTGCTTTGGAACCTGTGACTTGGCAGGAGGATGCTTCCTCCTCTGTTAAGGTAAGTAAATATATATATAGGACAACAGATTGCTCTTACCAGAAACCTTAAAGGTGAAGACAGTGGTCTGGGTGAGGAAACTCTTCAGCCACCCTGCACTGGTCTTCCTCAGGATGTACAAGCAGTTGCAGGACCCCATAGCTGGTTTCTGGCAGGGCTTCCTCTGCCCACAGCCATGCCACCTGCCCCCTGCACACCCCTGGTGAGCCCAGGCTTCTCAGAGCACATCTCCATGCACACTGCAGGGTTGAGACAGGGCAAGAGGGAAGCCAACGTGCTGGCATCCAAAGGAGAGGTGCTTGGGAGAGTGGGAGATGGAGGAAAGCCAACACACCTGTGCCTGCTGGGGCTAAGCAGGAGCAGCTCCCTGCCCAAGAGCAAAAAGTCATGCCAAGAGCTGCAGCACTGGTGGCAAGGACTCAGCTTCCAAGGGGATCAGATTTTGTTCCCTTCTGGGATAGAGGGAGGCTGATGTCTCAGTTCAAGCTTCCCAGCAGATTCATAGAAAGGGTTGGGTTGGAAGGAACCTCAAAGATCATTCAGTTCCAAGCCCCTGCCATGGGCAGGGACACCTCCACCAGCCCAGGCTGCTCCAGGCCTCATCCAACCCTGTGCGAACACAGCAACCCAAAAACCTCCTTCCTGACCTCCTTCCTCGACCCAAAACCTCCTTCCTGACCTCAGAGGCTGCACATCCCTGGACAGAAAGGAACTCAACACACTTAGCTGGAGGCTCAGGGCTTCCAGGGCTGGCTTTTAGATCTGATAAATGTGCTACACATCCCAACTCCAGGTCAGAATCTCCACTCTCAGCCAGAGCAGGAACATCAGGAGCTGTTGAAGCTCATCAGCTTTCATAGATTCATAGAATGGTTTAGGTTGGAAGGAACCTTAAGGATCATCCAGTTCCAACATCCTGCCCATGGACAGGGACACCTCCCACCAGCCCAGGTTGCTCAAGACCTCATCCAGCCTGGCCTTGAATATCTGGGGAGGGGGAAAAGCTTTGTCTGACTCCCTCATTAGGAGAAATTATTGCTCTTGTACCATTGCTACAGGCTAAAGCAAGATAATGATCCACCCTAGACACTACAAACACTTCCATCTTCATTATTTTGACTTTCTCACCACACAGTTCCATTTCTGTCAACCCCACACTTCCCAGGCAATTTGTGTTTGGACCCCTGACCTGTCTACAGGAGGAGAGCAAAGAAATGAGGTAGAAGATGGCAGCAAAGCTCCTCTGGATCCTTTTTCATTTTCAAGAGCTTCCAATCTTCTGGGTCTGCACAGGCAAGACCAACCCTTGCTCACCAGGAGCCCTGTTCTTCCCAAGAGACTGAGAGGAGGTAGAGGGACTGGAGAAAGCAGGGAAGGAGACAGACCTGCTCTACTGGGATGGCCAACCAAGATCATATTAGCTTTAAAAAAAAAAAAAAACCAAAACAAATAAAGGCAAAGTGCAGTAGCATAGAACCCACCTGGTTCTGCCCAGCTTTGCCCTATGTCCCACTCTTGGCTGTGAGGGAGAGTTCATGAGAGCAGAAGCCAGGTCAGTCCTTGCAGCAAGGAGCTCTCCTGCCTGGGATGGTGGGAAACATGGTCACAACTCAAGGGTGATGTTGCAAAGCCAGCAAAGAAGAGGGAGCTGGCTGGACCCTTGGAAGGTTCCCCAGTGTCTTTGGCATCTTCAAACCAAGCTTACCCCAGCTGCCCTGGGAGGTCTCTGGGTGCTGTCCGAGCAGAAAGCTGTCTCAGAGAGACTCTGCTGCCAGCAGAGCAGAAGACCTCCCATGGATCTGACCTGAGAGAGGTGCCCTGGCCCCTGCCTGGCTGCCCACCCTCGGGGTTGTTGTTGTGCAATGTGTAACCAGGAGGTAAATAACAGTGAGCAGCCTCCAAGTGCCAGCAGAGCTGGGCTGGGCATTGGCTCCCCAGCTCTCACGTGGGCTGTGCTCACCTGCCAGAGCTTTTGGATGCTATTCCTTTAAGGCACAACAGGTGGAAATATAGGGCTAGAGGTACCAGGAGTATTTAAAACAGCCTGCACTGCCAGAGCCCTTGCCCAACTGTGGCAGGACACCCACGGCAGGTCCTGGGGTTGGCCACCAAGACACCAAACACAGGTCAGGCTCCAGGAGAAAGCAAGAAGCCCAAAAGAGTCTGGAGAAGTAACCTGGGGGTGTAAGTAAAGCTTCTTCCCTGTCTTTCTGAACTGCAAAACCTTCTGTGCTACTGCTGGGAGATGGGGAAGGAGAAGAACACAAATGTTGAGACTCTGCTAAGGGGAGCAGCAGGATGTGGCTGTGCAGGTCTGGCTGGTGGGGGAGGCTGATTTCTTCTGAAAGAAGGTGCAGAAGCCTAGGATCAGGTTTATGAGGTTTATGTTTTCTTCTCTGCTGTAGATTTTTATAGCTCTCCTTTACAGGGAAAAAAAAAAAAAGAAAGAAAAAAAAAAACAGAAAAAGAGAAAGAAAGGTTAATGATAATAATATTTGCATCTGGGTTTAAGGTAGAAAATAACTACTCTGAGTAAGGATTGGTCATCTCAAGTCAGGGCAACTCAACCTGTGGTCACTGCAATCTTGAATCACAGCATGCAGATAATTGTTGGGATGCAGAGTTTGGAATGCAAGAGGAGAATTGGTGCAGGGATGTCCTGAAGGAGCTCTGAAGAGTCACCACGTTGATACATTCAGAAGGGAGAGAAAGAGATACTGAAGCAGAAGTGCAAGGGAGGTGCATGAGGTCCTAAAAGTGGAGTGAGGGAGCTGCCAGGCTCCTTTCACACCAGACCAACAGTGAAGGGGAGGCTTGTCCAGAAATGCGGTGGAGTCTCCATCTCTGGAGACATTCAGAACCCACCTGGATGCATTCCTGTGGACCTTCTCTAGGTGACCCTGCCTTGGCAAGGGGGCTGGACTGGATGATCTCCAAAGGTCCCTTCCAACCTGTACCATTCTGTGATCCTCCACACCTGAATTCTCACCCTGAAAATGTGATTTAGCAGCAGCCTTGGCTGGCTAATGGTTGGACTCAATGGATTTAGGATTCGTAGCATGGTTTGGGTTGGAAGGGACCTTGAAGATCAACCAGTTCCAACTCCCCTGCCACAGGCAGGGACACCTCCCTCCAGCCCTGGTTGCTCAGCCTGGCCTTGAACACCTCCAGGCAGGAGGCATCCACAACCTCCCTGGGCAACCTGTTCCAGTGTCTCCCCACCCTCACTCTAGAGACTTTCTCCCTAATCTCCACTCCCAAGCTGCAATCCATCCCCTCTCATCCTATCTCTACTTTAAGATCTTTTCCAGCCTAAACAACTCTGTGGTTCCTCTGCAGGACTTTTAATACTTTCCATCTAAAGGAACCCAGAGATCCCACCTCTGAAAAACCACCATGCTGCTGTCAGTGATGCTATCTGCCCATGACAGGCTGTAGAGTGGTCTTGGATCATTGGAAGCTCCTGCTCCTTGCAGGATGGAGAGTATTAAAGTAGAACAGTTTAATAGCAATGAAGTTGGTTTCACTTTCCAGCCCCAGACAGGAGAACCTAAAAGAAAGAAGCAAATGAGGCATGACACTGGGAGCTGAGAGGCAGCAAGCTGGTGCATGGGGCTGGCTGACAGCTTAAAAGAACAGAAAAATCAGGTCACAAGGCAGTTATGGGGTAGCTGACAGCTTAAAGGAACAGAACATGACAGCAGCAGCACAATCTCAGCAGGGATTTCTGTCCCTGCCATGAGGGATCTCTGATTATTCTTTTTTCATTTGTCTTCCAGAATCCTAGAATGGGTTGGGTTGGAAGGGACCTCCAAAGGTTATCCCAAAGGTTATCAGTCCAACCCCTCTGCAGTCACAGGGACATCCTCCACTAGATCAGGCTGCTCAGAGCTTTGTCCAGCCTCACTTTGAATATCTCCAAGGATGGAGCCTCAACTACCTCCCTGTTGCAGTGTTCCAGCACCCTCATGGAGCAGAATTTGTTGCTCACATCCAATCTGAATCTGCTCTGCTCTCATTCCAAACCATTGTCCCTTGTCCTGTCCTTGCAGGCCTTTTGCAAACAGTCCCTCTGCAGCCTTCTGGTAGCCCCCTTCAGGTACTGGAAGGCTGCTCTGAGGTCTCCCCAGAGCCTTCTCATCTCCAGGCTGAACAATATCTATTGGGACAAGGTTTCACAGGTGCTTAGTGAAATGTTCTTAGCTGGGAGGGTCACAAATGCTGCAGGAGCTACTAAGAAAGCAGCTACTAAGAAATTGAGAAGCTCCAATAAGATCTTCCCAGCAGTTTCTGCTCCCTGCAGACAAAAGCATCACCTCCTGTTTCATCTCTTGCCATATTGTAAAGGAGACTCTGCTTTGGAACAGGAATCATAGAATCAGTCAGGGTTGGAAAGGTTTTCTCAGGAAAGGTTTTCTTTCTGTATCTTTAGGTCAGCTCAATCCTCTACCTTCAAAGCTGATTTGCTCATTCCTCATTTCAGGAAAACAAAGTGGTTTGGTGGCTTTTCCCCATCCCACTACAGCATATAAAGCTCCCAGTGAGGCCATGATCATGATGGGTAGGCTCAAGATGTAGACAGCCCCAGTCCTGTGCACAACCTTCACTGTTGTGACCTTCTCCTAGACACAGAAGTCTTCAGCACTTCCATAACTCACAAATCACTGTGGATGCTCCCTCCTTGGAGGTGTTCAAAGCCAGCTTGGAGGAGGCCTTGAGCAACCTGGGCTGGTGGGAGGTGTCCCTGCCCATGGTACAGGGTTGGAACTGGATGATTTTTAAGGTCCCTTCCAATCCAAACCACTCTGTGGATCTCTCAGCAAATGCTGGCTGCTCAGCCTGACCCTACAACACTTCCCATCTCTAGAGCTTCCTTAGGGGGTTCAAGAGGTTTTGCTTTGAAAGTATTTGAGGAGGGGGGAAAAAAAATCCCCATCCTGCCTCATCGTCCATGTTGTTATTTCTCAGGTATTTGACTAACAGGAAATAATCCACAGGACAGAAGGGCTCCTGAGCTGGAGTTACAAATGTGGCAGCTAAATCTTTGTGCTGCTTTGATCCCCCTAGCATGGCCTTGACACTGCTCATTGTTAAGAGGACTGGTTAATAGCTAATGGATTGGATTGGGCTGATCCCTGGCAAGCAGCAGTAGGAGTGTAGGCAGCTTCTCCAGGGCTCAACTTTTGCAGCTGAGTCAGCAGAATTTGGGACCTGAACTCTAGCATCTCAGACCCAGCAAAAGCAGCTGCACAACTGAAAGGGACAGATCCTGCTCTCCTCCAAATCATTATAAATGTGAAGATAATAGAATTAGGGAATGGGTTGGAAGGAACCTTCAGGATCATCCAGTTCCATCCACTGCCATGGGCAGGGACACCTCCCTCTAGCCCAGGTTGCTCAAAGCCTCATCATCCAGCCTCCCTCCAGGGAGGGGGCACCCACAACCTCCCTGGGCAACCTGTTCCAGTGTCTCCCCACCCTCACTGGAAAGAATTTCTCCCTCATCTCCAGCCTAAATCTGCCTTCCTCAAGCTTCAATCTATCCCTTCTCATCCTAACACTACAAGCTCTTGTAAAAAAGGTTCTCCACAGACCCCCACACCTTTCACAACTGCCCTTGGAGGGGTTTCAGCTTCCCACATCCATGGTCACAAACATGGCAACTCAAGGTGAGCAGGGAAACAGAGGGCCAGGAGGAAATGAATGCCCTGGTAGTGCCTATATCACGGAATGCACTGGGTTGGGAGGGACCTCAGATCATCCATTTGAAGGCAAACTACAACTAAACATTTGGATTTGTTAGTATTCACTTTGCTAATGATCAGCCTCCCCTGGGCTGGTTTTGTGTGATATAACTCTTTGGAATCCCTGTTGCTGCTTTGTACACACACAACAGCAAACAGCCAGAGAGCACCCAGCTGCCAAGCCTGCCAGGACAATGCCATTGCCCTGATCTTGGTGGCATTGGTGTCCAGAGCCTTGGTCATGAGTGGACAGGTCATGAACCAACATGCAACCTCCCACCTCCCCAGTCCAGCTGCAGTACTGCTCTTGTGCTCTAAGTCCTCCAAAAGCTGTTGTGCTGGGAGAGGGAAGGGAGGGAAGCTGACAGCTTGGCTGATGCAAGTCAAAGTCCATACAGAGGAACAAGTTCTGCCTAAAACAACCCAAACAAACAAAGGAGCACAGCTCCAGCCCACACTTGGGCATCATCCAGAGGACCACTTTTGCAACAGGGACTTTGCAAACACCACCCACACGTGGTTGTGTAGATGAAAGGTCTCCCCATGGCTGCTGCTCAGCTAGAGGAGGGGAGAACAGCACAAGGATATAACCTCTGTCCCCCTTCACCTGTCAAAACTAACCCCAAAAAAGACCCCAGCAGGCCACAACTACTTCTTACTGGGAATAACTGGGTTCTCCTCCCTGCTTTCCACCTGCCCCAGTCCATTGCTCTGCCTTGCAGACAGTTTCTCACTAGGTTTTTAGTGCATCAGGTTTAGGACAGCAGCTTGCATGGATGCAGCAGGCACCACCTCCAGGCACACAGCAGGGTAAGAGCACTGCAGACCAGCAGCACATTTCCTTCCCAGATGCTCTGGAGGCAACACAAGTGGCATTTCCTTCTGGTTTCAAACCTCTTGACTCTTCCATAGCCCCCTGCAAACCTCTGCTGCCCCTCCACCTGCAGAGCCATGAACACAAACCACATCCACAGCCACTTACTTGCACTCCCTTTCAGCTCAGCAGCTTTTCTCTTCCCTGGAGCTCCAAGGTTTAGACCTCGTGCTCTGCCTAGAGACAGCAAATCCAGCAGCAAATATCCTTTGAATGCAAGAAGGAACATCAAGGACACCTTGCTGAAGCTCTCCTCCAGCATCTCCAGCATCTCTTGCTCACTGCATTGATCAGCAAAGCTCATTTGAACTATTTCTGTGGGTGGGGAAGTGTCACTGTCTGGATGCAACACGGTGCCAGGAGGAGAGAGGGGATTTCCAGCCATCCAGCTGACTGGATCAGCATGGAAACACAGCACAGATTTTTATGTAACTGGTGGCTCTGCTTGCTCTGACTTACTCTGCACAGGAGTTGTCTCCATTCCTTGAAGGGGAGAAGGTTTTGACACCATCTGAGAGGTATCTGGCCCCAAGCTGACCCAGGAAAGGTTTAGGTTGAATATTAGAAGAAACTTCTTCACTGAAAGGGTTTCTCCAAGACTGGAACAGGCTGCCCAGGGAGGTGGTTGAAGCTCCATCCCTAAGGAGGTGTTTAAAAGCCACATGAGGAACATGATTTAGCATCAGAGTTAGAGACTGGTTGGACTTGGTGATCTTAAAGGTCTTTTCCAACCAAAATGGTTCTGTGATTCTGTAAGAGGACTAAAGGCAACTCAGAGTGGCAGATGTTGGTCATGCAAGCACACAGGAACCATTGTCCTTGTGTGGGCACAAGTGTCCTCAGACACAGAGATGCAGAAATCCTTCCCTGCACATGAAGACCCTGAGGCCACCACTCTCACACATCTCTCTGGACACAGCTCTAGCTTTGTTCCAGTAGAGAGCTCTGGGAAGCTCTTCCCAACCTGACAAAATGATGATGTCTATCCCTCAAGCAGCCAACTGCTTTGGAAAGGAATCAGACTAAGAGATTACTCTAATTTTGCCAAGAAAGGGAAAGCTGAGCTGGGATCCTGCTTGCTCTGCAGAGCCATGGATGGAGGCTATCGAGGTGACCCTCAGGCAGAGGACCTGCTGTGAGCAAGGGGCAAACCTCAAGGCCCTTTTTGTGCCCTGTTGTTTGCTCTCTGCTGAATGTGTGATGTTTGTCTTGCTGGCTCCTTCTGGGATATGTATGAAAGAGCATTTTTCATGCTCAGTGAGTTAATGATTAGCCCTGGACAAGTGGTCAGCACAATAGAAGGAAGAAAGCACAACAGAGCCTCTTTCATCCCCACACGGAAATAAAATCCTTGTTTTCTTTGACTGGGAGTTACCCATCATAAAATTGTCACTTGACAGCCTGAAATAAGTCCCTCTGAAGGCATTCCTTGGCATCTAGCAGCTCTACAACTTAGAATAACAGGTAGGTCAAGAGCCATGCTCAGGAAATGCACATTCCCACCACCACCAACCCTTCCAGTGGCCAACAACATGCTCCAGTCAGGCCAAAGAAAAGAGCTGAGTGGCTGAAGGAGGGAAAGAGCTGAGTGGCTGAAGGAGGGAAAGAGCTGAGTGGCTGAAGGAGGGAAAGAGCTGAGTGGCTGAAGGAGGGAAAGAGCTGAGTGGCTGAAGAAGGGAAAGAGCTGAGTGGCTAAAGAAGGGAAAGAGCTGAGTGGCTNGCTGAAGGAGGGAAAGAGCTGAGTGGCTGAAGGAGGGAAAGAGCTGAGTGGCTGAAGGAGGGAAAGAGCTGAGTGGCTGAAGGAGGGAAAGAGCTGAGTGGCTGAAGGAGGGAAAGAGCTGAGTGGCTGAAGGAGGGAAAGAGCTGAGTGGCTGAAGGAGGGAAAGAGCTGAGTGGCTGAAGGAGGGAAAGAGCTGAGTGGCTGAAGGAGGGAAAGAGCTGAGTGGCTGAAGGAGGGAAAGAGCTGAGTGGCTGAAGGAGGGAAAGAGCTGAGTGGCTAAAGAAGGGAAAGAGCTGAGTGGCTAAAGAAGGGAAAGAGCTGAGCGGCTGAAGGAGGGAAAGAGCTGAGTGGCTGAAGGAGGGAAAGAGCTGAGTGGCTGAAGAGGGGAAAGAGCTGAGTGGCTGAAGGGGGGAAAGAGCTGAGTGGCTGAAGGGGGGAAAGAGCTGAGTGGCTAAAGAAGGGAAAGAGCTGAGTGACTAAAGAGCTTTGGCTTCCCCCAAGCCATCACTTCAGAAGGTCAGAAATATTTATCCTGAAGACTATGGACACATTACAAGAGATTCACAGTTTGGTTTAGCAGTCTCCAACAAGGAAGAATTATTCACAGTGAGGGTGGTCAGATACTGTAACAGGTTTGTCCAGAGAAGTCATAGATGCCCCAGCAGAGGAAATGTTCAAGGTGAGGTTGAGTGAGACTTTGAGCAACGTGGCCTAGTGAAAGACATCATTGTCCATGCCAAGGGGGTGGACTAGATGAGCTTCAAACATCCTTTCCAAACCATTCTGCCAGAGCAGGTTTTCCTAAGAATTGTTTTTGGCAGCACAGTGAATAAACCTTCCTGGCACTGCATGGAAGATCCTTTCCAACCAAAACAATTCTATGAACAACACTGAAAGGGAATCTGATCCAAGTTATAGAACCCTCAGCTGCAGCATCATCTCCTGGGAAGGGTCAAGAGAGAAGCTGAGCTCTTGGTTGCCATCTAACTTTCATACTTACCAGGGTGCAGAGGCTTTTGGACCATTTCAGTCTTTTGAGAAGCTGTTTTGATTCCAGATCCATCTCTGATCTTGAACCAAGGTTCTTCTGGTTTGGTCCAAACTGCTTTTTATGCTGCTCACACCACACTGTTGCCTGCCCAAGGGATACTCTGCTCTGATGGACACAGTGGTGACTTGCAAGCATTGCATTAGCTGAGTTTGTCAGAAGAACAACTCCTCTCTTTTCATGGAGGGGAAGATTGGGATGAGACCCATGGGCAGTCATGCTGTCAGGGCAAGAGCAAGCAAAGCCAGCAGCTCCCTCTTGCCCATTCAATCCTTGGCAGAAGTGATGAAGTCCTGCATTTGCCTCCAGCTCAAGAAGCCACAGCCCTCCTTTCCTCCAGGCCTGAGGATTATTAGATGAGCTGCTCAGGTGACCATTTTGCAAGTGATTATTCACCAACTTCTGTGCCTTTTCCAGGGAATGCAGGAAAAATGACCTTCCTGGTGCTCATCTTCCTGCTCACCCTCCTGCCAGCCCAGTCTACAAGGAGCACATACCTCCCCAAGTCAGCAAGTAAGTGGAACCTCCCTGGGGCCCAACTCATGCTGTTTAGCCTGGTTTAGCTGTTTTAGCCTTGTTTAGCTGTTTTAGCCTTGTTTAGCTGTTTTAGCCTTGTTTGTTTAGCCTGGAGGAGGCTCAGGGAGACCTTATTGCCATCTACAACTACCTGAAGGGAGGTTGTAGCCAGGTGGGGGTTGGTCTCTTCTCCCAGGCAACCAGCAACAGAACAAGAGGACACAGTCTCAAGCTGTGTAGGGGAAACTTTAGGCTTGAGCTTGGAAAGAAGTTCTTCACAGAAGGAGAGATTGAACATTGGGAGGTGGTGGGGTCCACATCCTTGGAGGTGTTTAAGAGGAGGCACTTAGTGCCATGATCTAGAGGATTAGTTAGGGTTGGGTGATCGATTGGATCTGATGATCTTGGAGGTCTCTTCCAACCTGGTTGATTCTGAGATTCTTGTGGGTAGCCCAAGACCAGAGGGGGAAGCAGGGTTCAGGGAGTGTCTCTACCTCATCAGTGCCCATCAGTGCCCCAGGCCCTTGCAGACCACATCACACTGCAGAGCCCTGGGTCCGTGACTGCCGCGGGGCACTCGGCCTGCTCCGCAGAGCCATCAGGTTGTGGAGCACTTCCGACACTCACAGCCATTGTGTTTTCCTCTTGCAGTCTCCAGCCCTGTGTTTGGACCATGGCAGGTCTATGGTCTGCTCAATGGCTCAGTCACCATCACCTGCTTCTACCCTCCCACCAGTGTCAACAGACACGACAGGAAGTACTGGTGCAGGGCATCGGCCACGAGCTGCAGGACCATCGTCTCCACCAGCGGCTACGTCGCTGCAGGCTACGAAGGCAGAGCCTCCCTCATCGACTACCCGGAGTCCAAGCACTTCGAGATCACCATCTCTGGGCTCACAAAGGCAGATGCAGGCAACTACCAGTGTGGTGTTGGCATCAATGACCGAGGGCTATCCCACAAAGTCAGCCTGGTGGTTTCTGAAGGTAATTACAACTCTTAAGGGGAACCTTGAAGTGTTGTCTTCCTTCCCCTGTTGCCCCTCCTTTTGACAAGGCTGCACAGGGAGTCTGCCCAGTGTCTAAGAGCTCAGGATGCTCCCACTGAAATAATGCCAGATTTCCTTTCCCCCTGTGCTTTCATAGGATGAGGTTTTGGACCCAAAACCTGGCATAAAAATCCAACTAAATGAACCTGATCTCACCAACATTGCTTAGACATTTCAGGCTTTTCTCAGCCACCAAAATGTAGGGAGGTGCAGTCAGGACTGCCCATCACTCCCAGTGTAGCCTCCAACCCATGGCTGCAAGCCAAGCTCTGGGACAGTTTCATGTGAACAGGGTGTGCAGGACAAGGTCCAGGGTGCAGAGCATGGTGCAAACTCATTGCATGGCCCCTGGAAGAAGGCTCTGGGACAAACTCTGCTCTAGAGTGGGCAGTGATACAGCACAGAGACCTCAGTCCTCAGATGAGTGACAGGCACAGGACAGAGCTGGGGAGACCATGGAGTACAGTCATAGAAGGCTGAATCATTAAGATAGAGTCATTAAAGGCTGAAAAGAGCTCTAAGGTCATCCAGTACCTGAGGACAGAAAAATCCAGAGAGTGATGCTTGAAGGAGCAGCTGGTGGGGTGGGCAGAGAAGATGGAGATGTTGGTGGAAGGAGAATAGAGAGTCAGAGAATCATGGAATTGTTCTGGTTGGAAAAGACCTCGAAGATCATTGAGTCCAACCATCAGCCTAAGACCACCATGGCCCCAAGTGCCATGTCCTCAAGTTTCTTGAACCCCTCCAGGGATGTTGACTCCACCACCTCTCTGGGCAGCCTGACCACTCTTGGAGTGAAGAAATTGTTCCTAATCTCCTACTTAAACCTCCCCTGGTGCAACCTGTGGCCATTTCCTCTTATCCCATACCATCTAGCAAAGTAGAGAGGAACTCTGCTGGAGAAAAGCCTCCAGGGTGTTGCACAGCATTGTGGACAGAGGAGGCAGAAGCCTCTGATGGCTCTCTCCATGCACAGGTCCTCATGTACCCGAGGGTGCTGAGCTCTTCTATGTGGAGCTGCACAGCACTCTGACCATGACCTGCAGCTTTGGGGAGGAGTCTGCAAGCAAGAGGAAGTTCTTGTGCAAGCTGGACAGAAGTGGCTGCCACACCATCATTGATACCTACGGGAACATCGACGAGGACTACACGGGGAGGGCTCTGCTGAGCAGTAAGGACGCTGAAGGCTCGTTCAGCATCACAATAACTCAGATGGGCTGGCAGGACTCTGGCTTCTACCTGTGTGGGTTTGGTGCCCATGGGGAGAGTGGAGAAACGAAGGAGCTGGACGTGCACGTCTATGAGAGTGAGTAAGCTCCTCCCAGGGAGCTTTGCCCTTCCCAGAAACACAGAGCTGCCTAGATTGGCAAAGACCTCAAAGATCACCGAGTCCAGGCTTTGACCCAACACTTGACCAAACCATATTCCCAAGCACAATGTCTACACAACTCCTAAATACCTCCAGGGATGGTGACTCCACCACATCCCTAGGCAGCCTGTCCCAATTCCTCACCATTCTTCCAGTGCTGACTTTGTTTCTAACACCCAACCTGAACCCCCCCTCCTCCTGTCACTCATTGCATGTAAGAACAGATCAGCACCCACCTCACTCCAACCTACTTTCAGGGAGTTGTAGAGAGTGAATTGGGGGGTGGGGGGAAGCCCTAAGGGATGCTTTAGGGCCACTTCCTAGCAACAGAATTCCACCATTGAGCAATGGAGCACTGGGACAGGCAGTCCAGAGAGGCTGCAGAGTCTCCTTTCTCTGGAGACATTCAAAACTCACCTGGATATAATCCTGTGCTGCCTGACCTAGAGGTACCTCCATTAGCAGAAGGGTTGGGCTAGATGATCCCCAGAGGTCCCTTCCACCTCCCACCATCCTGTGATCTGCACCCCTTAGCTTCACCTTGCTTGGCTCAATCCAGAGTCTGTCCTCTTGGGAGAGCACCCCAGGGCCATGCACAGCTGCTCATTTCGCTTTTGCCTCCAGGGAACGACGTTCCTCAGGGCAAGCCCACAATCATTGCTGTCAAAGGGAGTTCAGCCACTTTTGAGTGCCACTATGCCCCCATCAGAAGCTCCTCTCTCAAGTATTGGTGCAAGTGGAAGCAGAATGGCTGCAGCCGCATCGTCGACAGCGAAGGGTTTGTGGCACCCCTGTACGAAGGGAGAGTGGCCTTGTACGACAACCCAGTCAACAAAACATTCACCATCATCCTCAACCAGCTGAAGGACAGTGACAAAGGCTACTACTGGTGCATGACAGAAGATGAGAAGGAGCAGCAATCCTCAAACGAGCTGAAGGTCATAGAAGGTAGGAGCTCGCGTGTTGGCAGTGCTCTGCCTGCTCAGTAGGTACAAAACAACCTCCTCAGCAGCCCAAGGGAGCAGATCTGCCATTTGGGGAAGAGATGTGATCATTGTGATCACCCCACCACCACCACCACCATCCCCCCCCAGGAGCTTTCAAATGGAGGCACAAGGTTTTGGGTTTATGGGGAAGCCTTCACAAAAGCTTCCCACACAAGGAGTTCTTAAGCCTTGCTAAAGACTCCCCCCAGCTTCCAGCCAGAGATGAATATAGAATCATAGAATTGTTCTGCTTAGAAAAGTCCTCTCAGATCAGCAAATCCAACCCCACCATGGCCACTGAACCAGGTCCCCAAGTGCCATGGCCACACGTTTCCTGAACGCCTCCAGGGATGGGGCACCCACAACCTCTCCCTGGGCAACCTCCACCCTTCACTATCAAGAATTTGTTTCTAACCTCCAGTCTAAATTCACCCTCCTTAAGCTTCAGTCCAGTCCCTCTCATCCTGTCACCACAAGCCCTTCTAAACCATTCCTGCCCAGCTCTCCTGTAGCCCCTTCAGGTACTGGAAGGCTGCTCTAAGGTCTCCCCACAACCTTCTCTTCCCCAGTCTGAGCAGCCCCAGCTCTGCCAGCCTCTGCCCACACAGGATCTGCTCCAACCCTCTGATCACCTTCATGGCCCTGCTCAGCCTTGACCTTCTGTTTGCCCTTGCAGGAGAACCTGGGCTGCAGGGACAGGAGGACGTGGAGGCGCAAGTGGGTTCCCAGGTGGATTTAACTTGCTCTTACCCATGCAAATACTACTCCTACCAGAAGTACTGGTGCAGGTGGAACAGCACCGGCTGCACCCCCCTGCCTGCTTCTGACCAAAGGCATCCTGGGCCAGATGTGAGCTGTGACCGTGACAACAAGACAGTCATCCTCAGCTTCGACTCGGTGACCAAGGCAGACCAGGGCTGGTACTGGTGTGGAGTGACACGAAACGGCCGCCTGGGGGAAACCATGGCCGTGTACCTCTCTGTGACCGAAGGTGAGCCGCAGGACAGCTGCACACAGAGAGTTTGCTGCTCCTCAGGGCTGCGAATCCTGCTGCCGGCTGCTGAGAGCAAAGCCCTCTCTCTTGCCGCTAGGTTGCAGCACCTCAAAGGAGAAGAGCCCTCAGCATCCCAGGCCGGGTGCTGAGGTCACCTTGGTTGTGCCTAGCCTGCAGAACCCAACAGCAGTTTTGGTTGGGAAAGCTCTTTAAGATCAGCAGGTCCACCTGACACCACCGTGCCCACCCAACCCATGCCCCCCAAGTGCCACGTCCACACATTCCTTGACCAGCTCCAGGGATGACATCCAGCCACAAACACCCCCACAAACACCCAACTGCTTTGCGTGCCACCATCTCCACCCTGCTGCTCCCACAACTAACCAACCTCTCTTCTCCTCTGGGAGACACAGGACAGAGTGATGACCACAACCTGGAGATTCAGAACCTTGACGCCCCCAGGGGTGCTGAGCCTCCCAGCCAGGCTGAGCCTGGTGTCAATCCCCAAGGAAGAGCCTTCAGTGATGCTGGGGTGCAAGGTGCAGCTGGCTCAGAAAGGTTTGTTCTCTCCAAGCCTCTGTCCTGTCTCATTTTCCTGAGGCTGATGTTAGTCCCTTGTTAGCTCTCTGTTTGCACACTGCCTGTGGGGCTTAGCAGCAAAAAGAATCACAGAAACAGTCAGGTTGGAAAAGACCTTCAGGACCACCAAGTCCAACCCAGAATCCAGCTCTCCAAGGTTCACTCCTAAGCCATATCCCCAAGCATCACATCCAAACCATCTTTAAATACATCCAGGATTGATAACTCCACGACCTCCCTGGAAAACAAGAAAGATTCTTGTCCCTAAAGAACTTGTCTTAAAAATATCAGAAAAGGAAAATGTTACAGCAAAAGGCCAAGATGGTTGGAAATTTCTCTAGCTCAAGGCAAAAATCACTCCCAGAAGGGAATGATTGGAATCACAGAAGAGATTCCAGGTGCAGAAAAAACCACCTGAAAAATAACTCTGTCAAGAGTAGAGGGCTTCCCTTCAGCCATTTCTAACCAAGCTGCTGATGAAGCTGTTCAGGCATAGCCTCTCTCCTACATTTTTCTGTGGCTTTTGTTTTTTTCCCTGTTTTCTGAGGCCCAGCTCATTCCCTCAAGTGCAGCACACTCCTCTTATTCACCCTCCTCTCCAGATGTAGGCTGCTGGACTTTCACAGGCATCATTCAGTCTTGAGTAATTAAACCCCAAATGTAGCTCACAGCTGAGTGACATCTTCCCTTCCATTCCAGCCCTGCCCAAAGCCAAGGCCCCAACACTCTTGTGTTGAGCCTGAGCCTTACTGGTGCTGTGCTCCTGGTCCTGGTGACAGCTTTCGCCGTGTTCAAATACAGGCAGCTGAAGAGATCTGGTGAGTTCCCTTCCCAGTCCCCCAAGAGATGGCAGCAACTAATCCTAGTTGGTTGGTGTCCCTGCCCATGACAAGGAGGTTGGAGTAGATGATCTCTAAGGCCATTCTATGATTCTGTGAAGATGAATCATAAGAATCATTAAGGTTGGAAAAGACCTTTAAGATCATCAAGTCCAACCATGACCCAACTACCATGACAACAGCTGAGAGTGATGCCACAGCCTCTGCTGCTCCCCTAGCACCCACCATGCAGTGGGCAGACAGGGCACCCGGCTTCTCCCATTGACCCCATCCATATGGCTCCAACACCCAGGGGAGAGGGTATCTGGGCTGAGACACAGACCACCTCTCCATGGGCATTACGCACAGACCACCCCTCCATGGGCATTACACACAGACCACCCCTCCGCGGGCATTACACACAGACCTCCCCTCCATGGGCATTACACACAGACCACCCCTCCACGGGCATTACACACAGACCTCCCCTCCGCGGACATTACACACAGACCTCCCCTCCACGGGCATTACACACAGACCTCCCCTCCATGGNCACAGACCACCCCTCCATGGGCATTACACACAGACCTCCCCTCCGTGGGCATTACGCACAGACCACCCCTCCATGGGCATTACACACAGACCTCCCCTCCGCGGGCATTACGCACAGACCTCCCCTCCATGGGTGTTACACAGAGGTGGTTAGATGCCAGTGAGCTTTCAGCAACTCCAAACAAGCCTGTGGAGCATTTATCTTGTGTTATCTCATGTTTCCACATTTCTCCTCCCTCTTCCCAGACCTGGTGTCTGTTGGCAGCTACAGGACCAACATCAGCATGGCAGACTTTGAAAGTGTGAAGGGATATGCAGCAAGCAATGATGCCTGTGTGAAGGAGAATGATGAGACCCAGATTGGAGGGGATGGTAGGTGGCTGCCCCATGGGCTGGGCAGAGGCTTGCACAAGTACCCTACAAAAGCCACAGCTTGCCCACCAATGGTGCCCACCATGCCCTGATGCCTGCCCCTTCTCTCCCTGCAGAGTTCATCACCACCAAGGTCATCCCAGAAAGCTCTGCTGAGACAAAGAAGGCAAAAAGGGTAAGGAGGCAGGAGAGAGCTCACCTGACCTGGGAGATAACACCACAGCCCTCCAGCTCCTGCCCAAGGAGCTGCCCTCTCCCAGAGGCCTGTTTTATACCCAGGTGCTCCCCATCCATGGGGCTTTACTTATGCCCAGGTGCTCCCCTTCCAACAGGACACAGAGTCAGCCCCAGGTGTTGTCAGGAAGGTTGGGATTAGGTTGTTACCATAAATATTAAATAGTGGGACAAACACACACCAAAAGCCAGGACACATCCCACCTCCCATCCTGACCCCCACAGGGACACTGGTTCAGGGGGCAGAGGTGGGCAAGGAGGTCTCTGCCATTGCAAGGGTTGTGACTTGCTCCTGTGGACCTATCTTCTCCCTAGTTTCATCTGTCTTTCCTCCACCCCTTGTTTTGAGTTGGGAAAAGGCCTCTAAGGTCTTCCAGTCCAACCATCAACCCAACACCACCCTGGCCACTAAATCACATCTCCAAGTGCCATGGCCACAGGTTCCTTGAACCCTTCCAGGGATGCTGACTCCCCCACCTCCCTGGGCAGCCAATGCTCTCACATCAGCCCCAGCATGACCTCCAGAATTGTCCCACTTGCCCACTCTGTCCATACCATCCCAGGAAGCTCACCGCCCACAAAACCCTGCCCTTTCCCCTCCACGTGCTACTTCCCATCCCAAAACACCTAACAGTGTCCTTCTGTCCTTCCCCAGAGCTCCAGGGAGGATGCTGACCTTGCCTACTCCACCTTCCTCCTCACCTCTGGCACCATCACACAGGATGGCTCCAGGGGGGGCAGCGCTGCCCCAGAGGTGGCCTCTCCAACCCGGGAGGGTCAGATCTGAAAGCAAGGGACCAGGAGGTGACAACAGCTTGGATTGGGCTCTGCCTTGAGGATCAGAGCAAGCCCTCAGCAAGCAGCACTCTGTACTGCTACCACAATTTGCTATAGCTTGATCTTTTTGATTTTTTTGTTGTTTTATTTTTTTTTGCTTCAGTTCAGCTTTGAGCAGTGATTTAAGGGGAATTGGCTGATGCCAAACAGGGAAATGGCAGGAGCTTGAGGGGCTTAAGCCACCCTCCAGCCCCACCAGTGCCCTTCCAACAGAGAAAAAGGCCAGAAGGGACATTACAAAAAAAAAAAAAAAAAAAAAAAAAAAAAAAAAAAAAAAAAAAAGAAAAAGTCATTTTCTTTTAAAGGTAAATTGAAAAGCCTCTAGAGCAGCCTCTTGCTTTTGATTCCTCTCAGCTTCTTCCTCCAGAGGACCATATCTGTGGGCTAGACATGGTCTGGAGGGGTTTTGTGCACAAGCAATAAAGATCATCCCTGGCTTCAGCAGAGCAAGGGACTTGCAGTCCATGGGAGAGGGCATGGGGAAGAGGGTACCCAAAGAGGGATCCTCAGGGTGCATTTGTGGGAGGAGGGGAGGGTGTTTCTCCTCCTTTCCCTGCAGCAGTGGAATATCAGCTCTGGTCTTGCAAACAGCACAGGATGGGAGAAGAAACCTACAAGTGATGGAGAGGAACAGGCAAGGTTTTGAGTGATGTTTCACATTAGCATTTCCATCAGCTGCAGGGATTGATCCCAGCATGGCATTAATTAGTCTGACAACCTATTAGCAACCCCTGTAGGTGATGAAGCAACAGGGACCAGTGCTGGCTGGCACTGGGTCATTTGCATAGCACAGACCAAATTCCCCAGAGCAGCTGAACCAACACCCTCCCCTTTCTGACCTGGAGATGGAACAACTGAGCCCAATCCCTCTGCCACAAGCCACCCTGCTGAGGGTGGCCTTGGCAAACCCACCCTCAGCTCAATAAACCTGAGCACACATCACCCTCATCACTTTCCCTGGCTGACTTCATGCTCATCCAGGTGGAAACAAGGATGACTGTAATTAAACGTTGTCTCTTGGTCTTGTTTTGCAGAGTGGGTGACAAAAGAGGGAAGAACAATTTGTTGGTGCATGGATTTCCAAGCAGCAGCACGACTCTGCTCTCAGGCAGGGAGAGCTGGCTGCAGGAAGCTGAGTACCTTGCTGACAAAGTGGTGCAGGGAGCAGCAGGGAGAAAGCAGAGAAGCAATTTTCCAGCAGCACCAGGAAGGAGATGAGCTGGTGCCAGCTTGGCAAAGAAAGGGGCTCTGGACATGTCTGGCAGGACCAGAGCTGGGAGAGAAGAGATAGAAAGGGGTAATAAGAGGCAGAAAAGCGTAGGAAGAGTTAAAAAAGGGTAGGAAGGGGTAGGAAAGAGGTAGAAAAGGGTAAGAAGGGGTAGAAAAGGGTAAGAAGGGGTAGAAAAGGGTAAGAAGGGGTAGAAAAGGGTAGGAAAGGGGTAGAAAATGGTAGGAAAGGGGTAGAAAAGGGTAGAAAGGGGTAGAAAAGGGTAGGAAGGGGTAGAAAAGGGGAGGAAGGGGTAGAAAAGGGTAGGAAGGGGTAGAAAATGGTAGAAAAGGGTAGGAAAGGGGTAGAAATGGTAGAAAAGGGTAGGAAAGGGGTAGAAATGGTAGAAAAGGGTAGGAAAGGGGTAGAAATGGTAGAAAAGGGTAGGAAAGGGGTAGAAATGGTAGAAAAGGGTAGGAAAAGGATAGAAATGGTAGAATGGGGTAGAATAGGTTAGAATGGGGTAGAATGAGGTAGAAACTGCACAGAGAACCCCAAATTGCTGAGCCTGTGTTGGTTACATGCAGCTCTGACAGCAAACCATCAAATGCAGAGAGGATGAGGAGCATCCCCGTGGCAACAGGGTGGGAAGGGGCTTGGATATCAGGAAAGGTGTGGAGGGGCCAGGGCAGGTGTGTGCCTGCCCAGAGTTGCTGGAAGTGAATGAATGCTTCTGGTGCAATAGGAAAGGTGTGAGCCTGGGAAGTGTCCCTGGGGGTGAGCAGGTGGAAAGCTGCAGGAGAAAGCTAAGGTTTGGAAATTTCTGAGAGGAGAAAACCCCTCCTGCTCTCCCTTTGCAAATCCTCTTCCTCTCCAGCTGCCTGCTGGCGTCCTTGCCTCAGCTCAGCTCAGCTCTACCCCGAAGCGCTCCGGGAGCAGCAGGAATCAGCCAATAGCCCACGGGGGTGGGCTGAGCACCCTGCCAGCTGCCCTGCCGCGCAGGGGGTGGGGAGGTGGAAACGTTTTTATGTCATGAAAGCCATAAACCAGGCACGGGCTGAGGCAGGGAACCCTCCGACCAGGATCTGAAATCGATGACAGCTGATGAACGAGATGAGATCAATGAAAGCTGACAGCCTGAGCAATAAAACCCACACTGCTCTCTCAGGATGTACTCCACACACAGCATGGGCAATAGAAGGATCCACCACGAAGCTCCAATTCCTTCTTTCCTGCAAGAGTGGTCAGGGATTGGCACAGGCTGCCCAGGGAGGTGGTGGAGTCCCCATCCCTGGAGGGATTCAAGAAACCTGTGGCTGTGGCACTTGGGGACATGGTTCAGTGGGCATGGTGGAGTTGGGTTGATGGTTGGACTGGATGATTTTAGAGGTCTTTCCCAACCCAAACAATTCTGTGGTTCTGTCTGACTGCTCTGGTTTGTGTTGATCAGCAGCATTTAGCTGGGTCTTGACACCAGGGGTGCACAGCTCCTCATGGCTGCATGAAGAGGTGACCTGGGGGCTCTTGGTTCATTTCCTAAGGTGCTTAGACCTCTGTCACTGTCAGATGTTCCAGCAATAAATACATGGATTCCTCATGGGAAAACACAGTGGGAACAGGATTGAGAGCAGGGAGAATCAGTGGGTACCAGTCCTGGGGGCTAAGAGAGCCCAGAGTGGGTGAATACAGAGCAGAGCTGTACATAATGCACAATAAAAATGGTCTCAGGGACAAGCTGGTGCCTTGAGCAACCTGGGCTAGTGGGAGGTGTCCCTGCCCATGGCAGGGGGTTGGAATTAGATGAGCTTTAAGGTCCCTTCCAATCCAAACCACTCTAGGACTCTATGATTTAGCATCAGTCAGGTCTAAGCTTTGGTCTCCCTGGCACACCAGGAATGCTGCATCAGCCCAGGGATGGAGAGGCCACCAGGAGGGACAGCAGCTGCTGTGAAAGGGCAGGATGGTGAGCTTGGCAAGTTTCACCAGCCAGAAGCACCTAAATTCTTCAGAATTCTGACACATGGAGTCAGCACAGTTTCCAGTGGGGTTTATTTACAGTAATTGCAGCAGATTTCCACCAGACTCAGTACTGTCAGTAAATTACCCAACACACACAAGAGCCTTTTCTCTCTTCAGCAACCACATGTCTTGCACAGACATTTTCTTTTTCTTTCACTGATAAGGCAGAAAAGATTATCTAGAAAGGAAAGATAGACCTCCAAGGTCTGACATGCATGCTGGGACCTCATCTTGGAAGCTTTTCCCACACCTTGCACCTCACTTCAGCCAGGACAATCAGCAGCAGCAGTCTCATGAGGATGAGAGCAGAGTTTGGAGCACTGCTCTGCAGCATGGACTACACCAGAGTCATTCCACAGACACTCAGGGAGATACCAAACTGGGAGAACTGGCTGCCAGGCAGCCAAGCTGTGCTACCATTCAGTGAGACCTGGACAGGCTGGAGAGCTGAACCTCATCAAGTTCAACAGGGCAAGTGTAGGGTCCTGCACCTGAGCAGGAAGAACTCCCTGCACCAGGGACCTGCTGGAACAGCAGCTCTGTGGAGAAGGACTTGAGAGTGCTGGAGGAGAAGTTCATCATGAGCCAGCAATGTGGCCTCATAGCCAAGGAGGCCACTGGTGTTCTGGAGTGGATTAAGAGTCAGCCAACAGGTCAAGGCAGGTTCTCCTCCAACTCTACTCTGCCCTGGAGAGGCCACATCTGGAATATTATGTCGAATTCTGTGCTCCCCAGTTCAAGAGAGACAGAGAAGTGCTGGAGAGAGTCCAGTGGAGGCTGCAAACTTGCTGAAGGTCCTGGAGCAGCTCTGTGAGGAGCAAAGGCTGAGAGCCCTGGGGCTGCTGAGCCTGGAGAAGAGCAGCCCCAGAGGGGATCTGAGCAATGCTCAGCAAGAGCTAAAGGGAGGAGAACAAGAGGCTGGGGCTGGGCTCTCTTAGATGGTCCCTTGGAGAGCAACCTTTGGCAGAAGTCAGCAAAGCAAGTGCAGAATTGACCCAACTCCATATTCCCATCCTAAGGCAAGACTCACCAATGTACCTGGCTAGTAAAACCCTCCATGCCCTGCAATCCATGAGAAACTGCCCTGAGACAGGACCCCTTTGTCCTGCAGGCTTCCCACAGCCTCCTTAGCCCTGTCCAGCTGTGGCTCCTTAACGCCTTCTGCTCTCTTTCTCCACCCAGTCTAGCAGGATGTCCAACTCACCCAGGGATTTCATGGCTGCTGATGTGACATTCAGCTGAGAGGAGATGAAGGAACAAGTTGTCAGCAAAGGTTGTGAGCACAGCCCCATGGGAAGAGGAGCTGGAGAGCTGTGTTAGTTCCTAGGCTTCATCCCTGACTTACCCCCTCGTAGTTCACAAGGATCTGCTTCAGTTTCCCCAAGGATTCCTGGCCACACACACACTTGTTCTGTTCATGCTAGAGAGGCAAGAGAGAACTCATTGAGAAGAGAAGGCTCCAGGGAGACCTTAGAGCAGCCTTCCAGTACCTGAAGGGGATACAGAAGAGCTGGGGAGGGACTTTTGACAAGGGTTGGGAGTGACAGGAGGAGGGACAATGGCTTTGAGCTGGGAGAGGGGAGGTTGAGACTGGAAATTAAGACAAAATTCATTCCAGTGAGGATGGAGAGACACTGGAACAGGTTGCCCAGGGAGGGTGTGGATGCTCCCTCCCTGGAGGTGTTCAAGGCTATCTTGGATGAGGCCTTGAGCAACCTGGGCTGGTGGGAGGTGTCCCTGCCCATGGCAGGGGTTTGGAACTGGATGGTCTTTAAGGTCCCTTCCAAGCCATTCTATGATTCTATGATCAGACACCACAACAGGTTGCCCAGAGAGGTGGTGGAGGACCCATCCCTGAAGACATCCAAGATGAGACTTGATGGGGCTGTGAGCAGCCTGATCTAGCTGGAGGTGTCCCTGCTGACTGCAGGGGGCTTGGAGAAGATGATCATCAAGCCCAACCATTGACCCAACACCACCATGGCCACTAAACCTTGGCCCCAACCACCATGACCACAGGTTTCTTGAACCCCTCCAGGGATGGAGACTCCACCACCTCCCTGGGCAGCCTTTTCCAAGTCCTGACCACTCTTGCAGTCAAGATTTTTTTTGCTAATATCCAATTTAGCAGAAGCAATTGAAGGGTAGCCATAGTCCAGACTTACACAGAGCTCGAGGTTCCTCCTGACACTGAGGAAGGAGTTGGCTATGCTGCTGATCTTGCGGTTGATGTAGGAATCCTCTGTCCTGCAGTGCTTGAAAACTTTGTCCACATAGAAGGTGAAGAGCTGGTGAGTGATGCAGCATCTCTCTGAAGACTTAAGGAGTACATTGCTTGTTTGAAAAGCTCTTCCAAAGTGCTTCAAAGCTGGAGCCACCAAGCCCTCCTAGGGTGGTCACCTCCAGCTCTCATTCAAAGTCAAGCTTGATGGGACTCAGAGCAACCTGACCTAGTTAGAGATGTCCCTGCTTGCTGCAGGAGAGTTGGACTAGATGGCCTCTAGAGGTCCCTTTCAACACAGTGCATTCTATGAGTCTCTGACTGGAGGAATCATCACAGAATCACCAGATGGTAGGGGTGGGAAGGGACCTCTGGAGATCCTCTAGTCCAGGATGCTTGCTGGAGACATGATGAGGACACCTACCTTAACCTTGTGGAGAGAATGGGGGTAGGACAAGATGCTGAGGTTCCTGATGGGGTCTCTGGCTTGCTGCACAAGAGAAGACAAGGATAAAGATGATGATGGACATGCTGGCCCCAGATGAGCTTCAGGAGCAGCTTGTTCAGCTCCACAGGAGCCCAGAGCCATACTTACAATGTTGGCTTTAATTGCATTGAAACCAGACCTGATCTCAGCCATGCTCATGGAAACTCTGCAGGGACCAAAATGGAAGATTTTGTTCCCAGCTGTTGTCATCAAAATCAAGCACCAAGTCATGGAGAGGAGGCAGAGGAACAAGCAGGATCCCTTCATGCTGCCTCAGGGTGCAAACACAGCAAGGTGCCTGGGAGACCTGCTCAAGGGAGACAAGACTGCCTTGGAATCTGTCCTGAATAACTCAGTTGTGATGCTTCTGAGATTAATCAGATTGGTTTAGTCAGCACTTGTAGATGTGCATTGAAACCCCCACTCGGAGCAGCATCTCTTCCCTATTTTTTATTTCACTCCCCATGTGCCAAATATTTAGCAGAAGATAAATCAAACCCAAACCAAATCAAACCCTGAGCCAAATCAAACCCAAACTAAAGCAACCCCAACCAAAATCAAACCCAACCCAAATCAAACCCAAACCAAATCAAACCCTGAGACAAATCAAACCCAAACTAAAGCAGCCCCAACCAAAATCAAACCCAGCCCAAATCAAACCCAAACCAAATCAAACCCAAACTAAAGCAGCCCCAACCCAAATCAAACCCAAACTAAAGCAGCCCCAACCCAAATCAAACCCAAACCAAAATCAAACCCAACCCAAAACAAACCCAAACCAAATCAAACCCTGAGCCAAATCAAACCCAAACTAAAGCAGCCCCAACCAAAATCAAACCCAAACCAAACCCAAACCAAATCAAACCCTGAGACAAATCAAATCCAAACTAAAGCAGCCCCAACCCAAATTAAAGCCTGAACCAAACTAAACCCTGAACCAAATCAAACCCTGAACTAACCCTAAAACAGCCCAAACCAATCCCAGCACAAATTAAACCCAAACCAACCCCAAACCACATTAAATACAAATCAATTCAACTCAAATTAAATCCAAACTAAATTACACCCAAACCAAATTAAATCCAGACTAAATTGCACCCAAGCCAACCCAACCCAAACTAAATCCAACCCAATCTAAATTAAATCCAAACCAACCCCAAACCAAATTAAACACCAAATTAACCCCAAATCAAACACCAAACCAAACCAACTCCAAACCAAATTAAACTCAAACCAACCCCAAATCAAATTAAACCCAACCCCAAACAAACCCCAAACCAAATTAAACCCCAAACAAACCGAACCCCAAATCAAACCAACCCAACCCCAAACCAAATTAAACACAAACCAACCCCAAATCAAATTAAACCCAAACCTAAACCAACCCAAACCAACCCCAAACCAAATTAAACTCCAAACCAACCCCAAACAAACTGAACCCCAAATCAAACCAACCCCAAACCAAGCCAACCCCAAACCAAATTAAACCCAAACCAACCCCAAATCGAATTAAACCCAACCCCAAACCAACCCCAAACCAAATTATCCCCAAACCAATCTCAACCAAATGAAACCCAAAGCAACCCCAAACCGAATTAAAACCCAACCAAATTAAACCCCAAACCAACCCCAACCAAACTGAACCCCAAACCAAGCCAACCCCAAACCAAATTAAACCCAAACCAACCTAAGCCAAATTGAACCCCAAATCAAATCGAATCCCAAACCAAATCAAGCCAAATATATGACAAAAGCTCCCAGAAGAAGTGAAAAAGAAAGAAAAAGACAACAAAATGCCACTAAAAGATTGCATGGAAACAGACAAAGTCCTTCTGAGAAATCCTCATCAGAAAAACAGAGATAAATTGAGTTTTTTGAAGCCCCCTGACCGAGAAGCAGCAGGAGAGGACCACGACTGAAAGCAGCAGATCCCAAAATTGGCTCCCCAGAGAAAATGCTTTCCCTCAGAACTGTCCAGCTTCAAATGCAAGTGCTGAAAAGGAAGGTTCTTAATGAAAAAATAATAATTAAAAAAAAAAGTCCTCTTGGAGACAAATGACAGCACTAGAAGGAAAGTCAAAAGCTGCCATCAGTGCTTTACCTGCTGCTCTGAGGTGGGCTCCCCTCGTCCTGCTGGTGTCTGACCTGCAGAGCTCCGAAGGATGCACTTTTATCCAGGTATTGGGAGGAAATAACTCTTGGATTAAGTTTTGGGATTTTTCTTGCTTTCCCCAGCACCTATTTCCCTCTGTAACTGACTGAATTAATGAGGGAGTGAAAGGGACCAGCTCCTTCACCCCCAGGTGTTTCCCAAACCCACGGAGGCGGGAAGGAGTTTTGGCACCGCTGCATCGTTTTTCATCCGGGAAGAAGGACAAGAGCAAGAGGAGGGACCATCCTGGGGGGGTCCATCCCCAAAACACCAAGCTCAGGGGCTTCCCCAGGAGGAAGTCACACTCTCAAGTCCTCCTGGAAAGGGGCTGGTTCCAGCTCATCAAGGAGGTGTTGGGATCTGGGAAGCTGAGTGGCATCACCCCGCCCAGGGACGCCAGTGGTCGGAACAGCCCAGGGTGCCTGGCAGCAGGACGTGGTGGGTTAGCAGCAGGAGAGTGACTCAGGAAGTTGGCAAGACCTTTCTCCATCCCTGTCCTGGTACATGGGACCTTCACCTATGAGGTTTACTCCTCAGGTTGGTGGACAGTTGTCTCCATCAGCACGTCCCTGGGGTTTGGAGACTGGAGGTGCAAGGACACAGGAGGGCAGAGCTTTGGGATGGCAGCTCCCAGGAGAAGTCATTTAGTTCTCAGGAGCACAAATGACTTAGGTGATCATTATGAACAGTCCCAAGCTTCCACCCTGCAGGAGGACAGAAATACCACTCAGCACTTTAAAACCCACAGCCCAGTGGCAGCAGGGACATTTTGCCCCCCAGAGAAAGCCTTTGCAAAGTCTGTGATTACCCTGCAATTAGCAACAGCTGCTGAGCAAAACTGATGCAGCCCAGGTCCTTGAGCAGACCAGACATGTTCTCATACCAACCTTCTATTCTCATACCAACTTTCCAGATCCAGACTGTCCCCAGGGAGCCAAGAGGTAGCCAGCTGGGCCACTTTGTCACAAGAATGTGGCATTACTGCTGCAGAAGCCAGGCTGGCTCACCATGCTGTTGGCTCTGAGGTTGGTTGGGTTTCCCTGTCACCCTTCTGGAGATAGCCACATTCAGTCTGCAAACAAAACCGAGCAGGTAAAAAGACATCTTGGACTGTTTATAGTCAGAAGAGAAGCTCAGGTGGAGTGAGAGGGTATGGATGTGGCAGAGACACCTTTCTGATCCCACAGACAACCTCTGGAGCAGGCACGATGCTGTCCTGAGAGCAGCAAGCTGAGGAACGTGAGTGCCTCTTGTGTGCCACTGCCTGTGGGCCAGGGCTGTTCTCACAGCTCTGCTGGGTGAGTAATTTATTGATAACCAAGCTGCAACTTGAGCAGCTCCCCGTTATCAGGGGAGGGCCAGGCAAATGCATCTTCTGCCCAGGCTAGTCCAGAGTATTGCACACCCAGCATTGCTGAAACCACCCTAAATGCACCCAACCTACCTCCCTCATCCCACTCTGAAGCAGCCCAAGTTTGCAGCAGGTCACAATGACCCTCGTTGAGGTGCTGGAGGGCTCCTCAGCAGCACCAAGTTGTCCATCTCTGTCATCCTCTCTTAGTGCCCAGCTGCTGCTGCTGGTGGTGGTACCTCCACGTTTTGCTTGGAGCTGAGGAAGTGGCAGCAGCAGCATTCCCAGGGAGCCTGGTGCATTCCCAGGGAGCCTGGTGCATTCCCAGGGAGCCTGGTGCACACCCAGGCTGGGTGAGGAAAGGAGGGAAGAGGCAAGGAGCTGTTACTTCATTATGTAAATTGCAGATGAGAAGAAGGGATTTCTCTTTGGGTGGGTTTGGGAATGGTGTTTTCCCTTTTGGTAACTGAGCTGATGCCCAGGACAGGTCAGCCAGATGCTGACAGGCAAGAAACACTCCTGGGCTACAAATTGCCAACCAGTCTGGAGGAGGAAAGATGTTGGAGGAGGAAAGATGCTGGAGTGAGGCAGGAATGGAAGTTAAATGTTGTATTATGAGGGTGCTCTTCACAGTCCTGGGTGAGTAGCCCTTGACCTTTCCATCCTGTCAATGACCATGTGCAAAGCAGAGCCAACAGTGACCCTCATCCAAGGGCAAGGAGGAGGATGGCATCAGAGCAGGGAGACAACCCAGACATCTCCTTGCCTAAGGATTTTAAGTGTGTGGAGTATTGATTACCCCACTTGCTGGACCTGGGGGAGGTCTGAAACCATCTCTTATCAGAAGAGATGTGATGGCACCAGCAGGGATCCTGGCATGAGTTGGACCAACTCCTGATGGCAGCCAATCACCCAGGCTTGGCTTTCCCCTGGCAGCCTGCCCAAGGGAGGCTCTCACCTACCTGCCAGCTACAGCAACATGAAAATATCCTCCACAAAACAGCAAGATGCTCTGGGAAGGAAGAGGAAAAGGAGAAGCAGGGATTTCTGAACTGCAGCAGCCTGCAGATGAGCTCAGAGAGTGAAATGGGAGCTGACTGCCCCAGGCACTCTCACAACAATCAAACATTTCCTGTTCTGCAGCACCTGGGAGCCTGCTGGGAGCAGGGAAGGGGTCCTCTCCCTGGGAAGCCTTCCAGGCAGTTCCCAGCTAACAAAGGTAGGACTCCTCCTTCGGGATTTTATGGAAGATGTGTTGTGAAAGGGCGCAGTGAAAGGGGGGACAACCCAAACGGCAGCACGGAAGGCTGTTAGCCAGCTGCTGCCACGCAGGGGAATTCAAACCCGTGGTGCGTGGATCGCTGGTAAGTGAGAAATCCTTCACACAGCGTCCACGGTGAGCAGCACAGCTCCTGCAGCAACTCGAAGAGGCACAGAAGGGACTGGCCAGAAAGAGAACCTCCTGGCAAACAACCCTTGGGGCAGCCTCCTCGGCCGCTCCAGCTCTCAGCAGCTCTGACCACAGTCATGACTGACGCTCAGCCTCACCGGAGTTCAGGGCTTGGAAGGGACTTTATCTTGCCAGGGAAGCGGTCACGTTCCCACGGCCAGCAGCACGCAAAGCTGGCATCGCTGCCATGGCAACAGAAACGTCTCAGCAAGCAGCCTGCTGCAGACAAACGCTTTGATGAGATGACTAACAGAGCAGACGTTCCTGGAGAGCCCAGGACCACGACAGGAGATGAGACACCCACTCAGCACCAGCCCTCTTACATCAAGGAAGCTCAGCAGCAGCTCCCAGCCCTGCTCCACCGCTGGGGCTGGAGCCTCACGACCCCGGGGCACACCGGGTACCAGGAGTCATCACGGTCCTGCTCACTGTGCCTCACTGCTGACCCATCCTTGAGTCACCTCAAACATCCAAAAGCTTTTGTTCTATCCTAAAAGTAAAATGAAAAAATAATAATTAGCAACAGCTGCTGAGCAAAACTGATGCAGCCCAGGAAAAAAAAACCCTTAAAAAAACAAAACAACCAAACAAAAAAAAAAAAAAAACCAAAAAACCCAAACCAACCAAACAACTAAATCAATGAGTTGTGGTCTGAAGGAGCCCAGAGTGTCAAAAACTGACCACAGGCTCTGGTTAGGCTTTAGATTTCCAGTAAAGGGTTTCAGGGTGATAAGGAACCAGTTTCAATAGTACATTTGGTGTGATAAGAAGAGCTGATAATAGTTCACAGCCCATCCTTGGTTTGCCACTCTTTGTCATCACTCCTATTGCACAGCAGCTTTAGGTGAAGCAGTGGTGCAGATGGGAGGCTGATAATGATTTGGAGATAGGTCCCCAGCATGAGAACCCAGCGTGGAGGAGAGAAATGCCTCCAGTAGTTTTTAATTTAAAAATAAATTAATAATAATCAAGGCTTAAGAATGAAGTGCAGCAACAGTGTCTGAGCTCAGGAACAATTCCTGATATCACAGGTTGGAAAAAAAAACCTGTCCAGAGGGGCAGTGGGTTGAAATTAGAGGAGAGGAGATTTAGATTGGATGTCAGAGGCAAGTTCTGCACCATGAGGCTGATGGAACACTGCAGCAGGTTGCTCAGGGAGGTGTTTGAGGCCCCATCCCTGGAGATATTCAAGGAGAGGCTCAACAAGGCTCTGAGCAACCTGCTCTAGTAGAGGATGTCCCTGCTGACTGCAGGGAGGTTGGACTGGATGAGCTTTGGAGGTCCCTTCCAACCCAATGTGTCTCTCATCACAGAATCACAGAGTTGGAAGGGACCTCTGGGGATCATCCAGTCCAAGCCCCCTGCTCCAGCAGGGCCCCCACAGCAGCTTGCCCAGGATCACAATGGCCAGGTGGGGTTGGAAGCTCTACAGAGAAGGAGACTCCACAACCTGTCTGGGCAGCTTGCTCCAGGGCTCCAGCACCTTCCAAATGAAGAATTTCCTCCTCATATGTAGATTTAACTCCTCATGTTCAAGTTTTCATCCTTTCCATTGGCTTCTGCTTTGCTTTTCCTGGTGGAGAGGTGCTCTGTGGCTTCCAGCCTCCCCAAACCTGGCTGCTCTTCTCCCTCCTAATTAGCCCAGTTCATTACCAGCAGCAAGCAGGGGCCAGCTGCAGCTCTTCAGCCCTGTGGCTCCCTCAGCCCCAAGCTCTGCACCACTGCTGCCAAAAGTGGGGAAAAAGAAAAGAAAAGAGAAAAGAAAAGAGAAGAAAAGAAAAGAGAAGAAAAGAAAAGAAAAGAAAAGAAAAGAAAAGAAAAGAAAAGAAAAGAAAAGAAAAGAAAAGAAAAGAAAAGAAAAGAAAAGAAAAGAAAAGAAAAGAAAAGAAAAGAAAAGAAAAGAAAAGAAAAGAAAAGGAAAAAAAAAGAAAAGAAAAGAAAGAAAGAATTGTTTTTCTCAGTAAACTCCAGAAATGAGTCAGAAAAGGCTGTGTGAGGAGCTCTGGTGACAGGTGTGGTACACTGTGTGCCCTCTTCTTGGTCACGTTTCTAACCATAACCACTTGAAGAACTCTGCAAATCAAACACCGGGGACTGCCTTTTAGGGAGCAAGCAGCCAAGCAGGGCTCAGCTTCAAGAAAGGCAACTCCTCCTCAGCCAAGCCCAAGAGATCTCCAAAGCCAAAGGAATAAACCTCAGGTTGCTATCCAGGATCTCTTCCCAAGCAGCTCACGGTCCCTGGGGCTCTCAGCAGCTCTAGGACCTTTCCAAGTGCTGAGGGACTTTGGGAGAGCATCTCCCACTGTGAGATGCCATCTGGATCATCCTGACTTAGGGCATCTCCCATCCCTGTCCCTCTGGGGCTGTTCCTGCTCTTTCCTGGACCTTGCAACTCAACTCAGGATGTCCCCAGGTGCAGAAAGGGGACAGAGCCACCGACCCAAGGGATCATCACCAGCTGGGTGTGGGTGGCCCCAGGCTCACCCTCCCCTCACTGGTTGGCCTCAGTTGCATCATGCTTGGCTCCTGGCCATGGAGGGCTGCATGTCACAGAAAAATGACTCTGCTTCAGCCACCCCCTTGGTGGAGCAGATGTGACACTCATCTACATGAGTCACCCATGGCAGTGCTAGCACCAAGCCAGGAGTTCACCCAAAGAAGGTAAAATGCAACATTTAAAAGTGTTTGGGGTTTTTTTGGCTTTTTTTTTTTCGTGTGTGTGTTTTGGTTCGGTTTGGGTTTTTTTCCCCTCTCTAAAATTCACCTTTGTGGAAGGGGAAAGCTGTGGTGGAGGAGCTCATAGAGCAACATCTCTGTTCTGCAGAAACCCATTTGTTTAGTCACCAGCCTGGGGAGGGGGTGTTGAAGGGAAGGATGCTTGCTTCCCCTGCTTGGACAGAACCTGCACTCCTATTCTGGTTATCAGAAAGGGCATCTTCCCCCCCTGAAGGAAAATGCATCTTTTTAGGGGTTTTTTTTACACTCTAAAGAGCAGCTCCTCCAAGCTTTTCTCAGGCTCAGCAGCCACATCTGTGGCCCAAAAGGAGCCTCCAGAAAGTCAGGAGCCCAGCCACAGTGCTGGTGTGCCCAAAGCTGAGCAAGGACACAAGGTCTGTGTGATGCTGCTCCTCCCAAGGGATCCCCCTACACTGGACAGTTTTAAGACTCACCTTGACAGAATCAGAGAATCAGTAAAGGTTGGAAGGGACCACAAGGATCAGCCAGTTCCAAGCCCCCTGCCATGGCCAGGGACACCTCACACTACATCAGGCTGGCCAGAGCCTCATCCAGCCTGCCCTTAAACACCTCCAGGGATGGAGCCTCAACCACCTCCCTGGACAACCCATTCCAGGCTCTCACCACTCTCATGGGGAAGAACTTCTTCCTCACTTCCAGCCTGAATCTCCCCACTTCCAGCTTTATTCCATTCCCCCCAGTCCTATCACTACCTGATAGCCTAAAAAGTCCCTCCCCAGCATTCTTGTAGCCCCCTTCAGATACTGAAAAGCCACAAGAAGGTCACCTCGGGGTGCTGGGCCAGATCATTTCAACTCCACCATCACCTAGACAGGTTGGCCCAGGTGATCCTTGGGGTCCCTTCCAAAGCTGGCATCGATTCTGTGATGCTAAGGAGCAGCCCAAGGGCATTCAACACCTTCCTGCTCTGTTCAACACCTTCCTGCTCTGTTCAACACATTCCTGCTCTGTTCAACACCTTCCTGCTAAAGTCAGGAACTGGCTGGAGAATCAAATTGCTGCTGGGACATCTTCACCCCAAGAAAACTGCAAGAGGATTGATCTGGCAGGTTTAGGAGCTGCTGCCTGGGTGCCTTTCATCCTTCTGCGATCATCTCAGATTTCCCAGGCAGAGAGTGAATTTCAATGGTTTGGGTTTCCCTTTTTTTTTTTTTTTTTTTTTTTTTTCTTCACTTTTTTAGGAAATTT
>VXBD01010359.1:24977-44317 GCA_013399975.1 Indicator maculatus | reverse complement strand
GAAAAAAAAAAAAAAAAAAAAGAGGTAGAGTTGTCTGAAAGCACTGTCCTGGATTGGAGATGAAGAGCAGCACCCATGAGAGGAGACTGTAAAACCCAACACCCACGTTGAGGTTTGCAGTGGCCTCCAAACCTGCATACACCTGAAAGGACTCAACTCCAGCAAGGAGGTTAAGCCTGGGTTTCAGCAAGGAGGTTTTTGCTGTTTCCAGGAGGTGTTTCTTGTTTGATGTGGGCACCTGACATTAGCAATTGGGCTTCTCTAAGCAAACACCAAACCAACATACAGAAAACACTGAAGCAGGGTCAAGGTTGAAGGTGCTGTGGTGACCTGGGAGGCTGTGGCTGCTGGGAGGCCAAACACTTCACAGAGAAATGAAACCTTCTTGAAAGGGCTTTCTGAAGGAGAGAGAACTGTGATCAGCAAATATGGAAAAAAAATTGCTCTGAGCCAGTCAAACTTCCACTTTCAAAAGCCACAAGAATCCCCTGTGCACACCTGCCCTGCAGCACTCAGATTTTACTATGGGTTGCAGCTTTAGTCTCCCTCCTTCCTCCCCCCTTCTCTCTTGCAATCATCACAACAAGCAGAATTTGCATCACCAGCCACACCTTGGGGCTTCACCTCTTCCTCAAGTCCTGGACAGCTCCTGTGGACTCCCAGGGAGGCTGTGGAGTCTCCTTCTCTGGAGACACTCAAATCCTGCCTGGATGCATCCCTGTGTGACCTGCTCCAGGAGATCCTGGACTCAATCTTTTGAAGTCCCTTCCAGCCCCTAATATTCTGTGGGTTATAGACTCATGGAATGCATCAGGTTGGAAGGGACCCTTGCAGGTCATCTTGTCCAGTCCCCTGCAGTGAGCAGGATGTCTTCAACTGCTCAGGTTGCTCAGAGCCCCAGCAAGTTTGACCTTGATTGTCCCTAGGGGTGGGCCTCCCACCACCTCTCTGGGCAACCTGTTCCACCACCTCCATTGTAAAGAACTCCCTCCTAGTGCCCAAGGACATTAGCATACTCTTGACCAATCAAGTTTGCATCTTGGAGGGTGGGCAACCTAAAAGAGACATGAGGCTGAGAACCAAAGAGGAGACAAAAATCAAATCAGCCCAAACTGAAGGGAAGAACTCATTCAGGTTGCTCAGTGGTGCCCAGTGACAGGACAAGAGGTAAAGGGCACAAACAGGAACCCAGGAGGCTCCATCTGAACAGGAGAAGAAACTTCTTTGGTGTGAAGGTGCTGGAGCCCTGGAGCAGGCTGCCCAGAGAGGTTGTGGAGTCTCCTTCTCTGCAGAGATCCCAACTCCCCCTGGCCACTGAGATCCTGGGCAAGCTGCTTTAGCAGGGGGATTGGACTGGATGATCTCCAGAGGTCCCTTCCAACCCCCACCACGCTGGGATTCTGTGATGCAGAGCTGGCTGTGGCAGCAGCACCTAGGCTTGCCTGAGAGAGTGGAATGTGATGGTGGTACAGCAAGAAATGACATTAATAAAGGAGAAACTGAGGGCTGGCTGCTATCAATTCCCATTTTTAATGAGCTGGGGAGCAAATGAATCACTCTAGGAGCAAGGCAGAGCTGTCATCAATTCAGCTTTCACCAAAACTGAAACCCATGTGTCAGTAAATGAGCTGAGGGTGCTGCACACAGCCCAGCTCCTCAGCACAGCTTTCAGTTTTGGCTGGTTTGGTGTTGCCTTAGCTCCATATCAACTCAAGACTCAAATCAGTCTCAATTTCACAACCATCAGGGGCCAAAGCTGCTTTCATTGAGCTGCCCCAGTTCAAGAAGGACAGGGAACTGCTGGAGAGGGTACAGCAAAGGGCTGTGAAGATGATCAGGGGATTAGAACATCTCTCTTGTGATGAAAGGCTGAGGGACTTTGGGATTTTAGCCTGGAGAAGAGAAGGCTGAGGGAAGATCTGATCAATACTTAAAGGGTGAGTGGCAGGAGGATGGGGCCAGGCTTTCCTCAGAGGTGCCCAGGGACAGGACAAGAGGTAGGGAGCACAAAGTGGAAGAAGGGAAGTTCCCTCTAAACATGAGGACACACTTTTTTGGTCTGAGGGTGGAACAGGCTGCTCAGAGAAGTGATGGAGTCTCCTTCTCTGGGGTTATCTGAGGGCTTCTCAAGGACTGTGGCTTTTCCAGCTGACATCTGGTGCCAGCCTCTCCCAGGGAGCAGGCAAGGACCTGCCCCTCTCTCCTTTCCCGACAGGCAGAAAACAGCCAGCAGAGGAAGTTCTCTTCGGATCTTTTCCTCCTTCTCCTTCCTCCTTCTTTTGTTGAACATCATGTTCAGTGAGAGGGGTTTTCCACCACTCAGATTCTTCTGCTGCTTCCTAGTTCCAGCCCTCAAAAGCCACATGGACCAAACCCATGGCCCAGGGTGCCAGCTCTACACATTTCTTATCACCTCCAGGGATGGTGACCCCAACACTCCCCTGGGCAGCCTCTTCCAACCCCTGACCACTCTTGCAGCAGGGAAATTTTTCCTAATCTCCAACCTAACCCTCCCCTGGTGCAACCTGAGGCCATTTCCTCTTGTCCTGATACTAAGGAAAAGAGACCAACCCCACCTCATTCCAGCCTCCTTTCAGGGAGTTGCAGACAGCAATGAGGTCTCCCTCAGCCTTCTCTTCTCCAGACTGCACACCCCCAGCTCCCTCAGCTGCTCCTCACCAGCCCTGTTCTCCAGACCCTTCATCAGCTTTGTTGCCCTTCTCTGGACACACTCCAGCTGACCTCTGCTGCTTTCCTGAGTCAAATTCATATTTTCTTTGGGTCTCTGTCATTGAGACATCTCCCAGGAGAAGCAGCCAAGCTGTCTCTGCAGAGAAGAAGAGAGAACAGAAGGGGGACCTGAGCACAAACTGCTGGAAAGTAACAGCAAAATACTTAAACCACTCTGAAGGCTCTGAAGAGCAAACCTGACAGATCATTTTTTAATCAGAGGGAATCTCTGCTGATGTAGGTGAAATCAGGCCAGGATTATTCATCCTCCCCCAGCTCGTGGCACAGCTGGATGCTCACAGGGTGCTGAGGCTGTTCAACAGAAATTCCTTGACTTCAAATAAATTCAACAGAATTTTCCTCTGAACGGGCAGCAGAGTCAGCAGCAGCCTCTGGGTTGGTTCTTCTAGGAATTCACACTTCACAGAATCCCAGCATGGTGAGGCTTGGAAGGGACCTCTGGAGATCATCCAGTCCAAGCCTCCTTCTAAAGCAGGGCTCCCACAGCAGCTTGCCCAGGATGACAATGACCAGGATGGGTTTGGAAGCTCTCCAGAGAAGGAGGCTCCACAACCTCCCTGGGCCGCCTGCTCCAGGGCTCTGCCATCCTCACACCAAAGAAGTTTCTCCTTAAGTTCAAGTGAAACCTCCTGGGCTCTAGTTTGTGTCCATTGCCCCTTGTTCATCCCTGGGCACCACTGGGAAGAGCCTGGCCCCATCCTCTTGCTCCCCACAGGTCCTTCAGCTTTTGCTGAGCATTGCTCAGCTCCCCTCTGGGACTGCTCTTCTCCAGCCTCCACAGCCTCACAGAAATGCTCCAGTCCCTTCACCTCCTTCACAGCCTCTTCTGGACTCTCTCCAGCAGTTCCCTGTCTCTCTTGAACTGGGGAGCCCAGAACTGGACAATACTCCAGCTGTGACCTCACCAGGGCTGAGCAGAGGGGGAGGAGAACCTCCCTTGACCTGCTGGCCACACTCTTCTTCATACCCCCCAGGAGACCCTCAACCTTCTTGGCCACAAGGCCACATTACTCTCTCTTTCTGCTTGAGTACCACACCAGCCTGGCCTTCAGAGCAGCCATCCCTGGGGTTGTGGTGTTACCAGGCAAACGTTTTGGGAGCAGAAAACCACAGTGGAGGCAAGTGAGGAATTTCCCCAGCAGCAGTGGAAGGAGCTGCAGCATCCCTGAGGGCAGCAGGGATGAGCCACGGTCACGCAGGGCGCATGTGCTCCCCTGGCTGCTGGGGGGTGGGAAAGAAACCCCAGGATTTCTCAAACCAAGAGAGTTGGTTTCTGTCTTATGACCTTTCACAACCACAAATAGGTTGCATTGGTGCTATCAGCCAAGGGCTTGGTGCCAAATCACCACAGCCTTCTCCACATCTCCCTCAAGACCTGGCTGGATGTGCTCCTGGGTGACCTGCCCTAAGTGGTCCTGCTTAGGCAGGGAAGGGTGGAGTGGGTGGTCTCCAGAGGTCCCTCCCACCCCTTACCGTTCTATGATTCTCTCCATACTCCCCAGTAATACCAAAACTAGAACAAAGAAACTGATCAAAACCGCACTTGTGATAGGACTCTGCCACCCTCACAGCGAATTATTTGTGCCTTGTGCTGATGCAGAACCTCCTGGGCTCCAGTTTGTGCCCATTGCCCCTTGCCCTGTCCCTGGGCACCACTGACAAGAGTCTGGCCCCAGCCTCTTGCCCCTCACCCTGTAGTTCTTGCTGAGCATCGCTCAGATGCCCTCTGGGGCTGCCCTTCCGCAGGCTCAACAGCCGCAGGGCTCTCAGCCTTTGCTCCTCCCAGAGGTGCTCCGGACCCCTCAGCACCTTGGCATCCTCTACTGGACTCTCTCCAGCAGTTCCTTGTCATCCAGCCAGGATCTCCCATGAAGAAACCCTTCCACATACCACACCAGGAGGGAATATCCCCTGAAATTGAACATTTTCACATATTGCATGGGGTTGGAAAGGACCCTCCAAGGTCATCTTGTCCTACCCCCTGCTGAGCACTGCTGCTCTTAGCAGCTGCTGGGGTAAAAGCAGCTTTTCAGTACCACACCTTCCTTCCTGAAATGACCTTCTTGGCATCTATAAAAGCTGTTTCCTAAAGGGTGAGCAAAGCAAAGATTTTATGGGTTTGGAAAGGATCCTCCAAGGTCATTTTCTCCTACCCCCTGCTGCGCACTGCTGCTCTTAGCAGCTCGTGGAGTAAAAGCAGTTTTCAGTACCACACTTCACTCCCCTTCCTGAAATGACTTTCTTGGCATCTATGAAAGCTGTTTCCTAAAGACTGAGCAAAACCAAGATCTCATGGGGTTGGAAAAGACCCTCCAAGGTCATCTTGTCCAACCCCCTGCTGAGCACTGCTGCTCTTAGCAGCTCGTGGGGTAAAAGCAGCTTTCCAGTACCACACCTTCCTTCCTGAAATGACCTTCTTGGCATCTATAAAAGCTGTTTCCTAAACGTTGAGCAAAACCAAGATCTCATGGGGTTGGAAAGGATCCTCAAAGATCATCTTCTCCTACCCCTTTGAGAAACAGCACCCTGCTGAGCACTGCTGCTCTTAGCTCGTGGGGTAAAAGTGACTTCTCTGTAAGACACTTTCCTTCCTGAAATTACTTTCCTTGCATCTATCAAAGCTGTTTCCTAAAGGGTGAGCAAAGCAAAGATTTCATGGGGTTGGAAAGGATCCTCAAAGATCATCTTGTCCAACCCCCTGCTGAGCACTGCTGCTCTTAGCAGCTTGTGGGGTAAAAGTGGCTTTTCTGTAAGACACTTTCCCTCCTTGAAATGACTTTCTTGGCATCTATGAAGGCTGCTTCCTAAAGGCTGAGCCAAGCAAAGATTTCTTGGGGTTGGAAAAGACCCTCAAAGGTCATCTTGTCCAACCTGTTGGAGAAACAGCACCCTGTTGAGCACTGCTGCTCTTAGGAGCTCGTGAGGTAAAAGTGGCTTTCCAGTACCACACCTTCCTTCCTGAAATGACCTTCTTGGCATCTATAAAAGCTGTTTCCTAAAGACTGAGCAAAACCAAGATTTCACAAAGTTGGAAAGGATCCTCAAAGATCATCTTGTCCAACCCCCTGCTGAGCACTGCTCCTCTTAGCAGCCTGTGGGGTAAAAACAACTTTCCAGTACCACACCTTCATTCCTGAAATGACCTTCTTGGAATCTATGAAAGTTGTTTCCTGAAGGCTGAGCAAAGCCAAGATTTCATGGGGTTGGAAAGGATTCTCAAAAATCATCTTGTCCAACCCCCTGCTGAGCACTGATGCTCTTAGCAGCTGGTGGGGCAAAAGCAGCTTTCCAGTACCACACTTCCATTCCTGAAATGACCTTCTTGGCATCTATGAAATTTGTTTTCTAAAGACTGAGTAAAACCAAGATTTCATGAGGTTGGAAAGGATCCTCCAAGGTCATCTTGTCCACCCCCCTGCTGAGCACTGCTGCTGAAGGTGCTGCCCTCAGCAGCTCGTGGGGTAAAAGCAGCTTCCCAGTACCACACCTGCCTTCCTGAAATGACCTTCTTGGCATCTGTGAAAGCTGTTTCCTAAAGGCTGAGCAAAGCCACCCACCTTGTGCCCTGGACAGCCTGTAGGAAAAGGTGTTGCATCCATTCATGCAGCAGCTTGGCAGCCCTGCAGACTCAGCTCCTTTGCACAGCAGGAGTGAGTCAGAGCGAAACTGCACCGTCAAGATCTCTGACGTGGGGAAGGAAACGCAGGTAAACACTGGGGAGAGACAGCCCTCAGCAGGCCCAGAGTTTCCTTTGTGGAATGGACACTTCAGGCTTCTAGCAACAACCAAAAAACAACTACAACAAAGAAAACCCAACCTGCCCCAAAACCCCCAAAGCAGCCAGGTTCCAAAACAGGGAGGAGGGAATTGCACAAGACCGAGAGCCGCGCACCACGCGCTGCCTGGCACAGCTGAAATGACTTCATGGAGAGCCACAGCCTGCTCAAGATAAGATGGGGGTTGGAAATGAGGGCTCAGCTCCTCAGCTGGAAGGAAAGAGGGCTCCCAGTGGCCTGCTGATGATGATGGTGGTGGAGGATGTTCCAGTGTGCCCAAAGACCCTTTGCTTTGCGCGCCGCCCGTAGAGAATCATCGAATGGTTTCAGTTGTAAAAGACCTCTAGGATCCTAGAGTCCAACCATCAACTCAAGACCACCATGGCCACTAAACCATGGAGAACAGGGCTGGTGAGGAGCAGCTGAGGGAACTGGGGGTGTTTAGTCTGGAAAAAAAGGAGGCTGAGGAGACCTCATTGCTCTCTACCAGTCCCTGGAAGGAGATTGGAGTCAGGTGGGGCTTGGTCTCTTCTCCCTAGTATCAGGTGATAGAATAAGAAGAAATGGCCTCAGGTTGCACCAGGGGAGGTTTAGGTTGGACATGAGGAACAATTTCTCCCCCAGAAGAGTTGTCAAGCCTTGGAACAGGCTGCCCAGGGAAGAGGTTGATTTACCATCCCTGGAGGGATTGAAAAGCTGTGGAGATGTGGTGCTGAGGAACGTGGTTTAGTGCTGAGCTAACGGTTGGACTTGATGATCTTAAAGGTCTTCTCCTCCCAAGTACAGGGAAGTTGTTGGGAACCTACCAGTAAAAATTGGTTGTGTTTAAACCTTGTGGGTTTAAACCTTCCCTCTGCTCCTGCTGGCTCTTCTCCTTTCTCACAGCTTCTGCATTAGAGCAGGGGAAGACAAATGGCTCACCAAAGAGGTGCCAAAGGCTGTGATTCAGCTGCAGAAGTGTGCCTGCAGTGATTCACCAGGAGGAGGCCTCCTCATCTCCTCTGGAAGAGGCAACACCACCAACAAAAGGACAACAAATCAGGCCACAAAATCCCACAGTGCCTCAGCCTCAAACCCATCCATTACTAATGGTCCATCCCCTTTACTCACACAGACATGCACCAAACATTCCTCTCTTTTGCTGCCCAAGGTAAAATCCCCAGCAGCTGAACATGTGGTAAGAGACAACACTTTGCCCTTTTCCCACAAAATCATAGAATAAATGAGGCTGGAAAAGAGGGGAGGCTGAGACTGAAGATTAGGAAGAAATTCTTGACAGTAAGGGTGGGGAGATACTGGCACAGGTTGCCCAGGGAGGCTGTGGATGTCCCCTGCCTGCAGGTGTTCAAGGCCAGGCTGGATGAAGCCTTGAGCAGCCTGGGCTGGTGGGAGGTGTCCCTGCCCATGGCAGGGAGTTGGAACTGGATGAGCTCTCAGGTCCCTTCCAGCCCCACCCACTCTATGAATCTCCGAAGAATGATGTGGAAGCTTTCAAAGAAAAACCCTCTGGTAGCTGAGCCCTCCAAGTTCATCTCCACTTTCTCTTTCCTGGAGAACAGTTTCCCAGGTTTTTCAGTGGAATCTTTATCACAAGGAAGCAGGGTGGGGACTGTGCTCATGTAGAAAGAGAACATGAAAGGGAGGGAAGCGGAAGGGGAGAGACGTCAGAGGGATCCTCTCCAGCTCTGAAGTGGTCATTTTATCAGAGCTGGGACAAGAACTCTCTGTTACTTCAGCTTCACCCTGCTCACAGAGCCAGCACTGGGCTGCTTGGATGGAGCTCCTCTCCATTTCCAAGAAACAAACTGGGATGAAAGGAGCCAGAAATGAGAATGCTCCCAAATGCTTCCACACTGGAGCACCCCACACTGATGTGCAGATAGTGACTTCCATTGCACAAAGCTTGGTAAGCAGCCAGGCACCTTGCACCAGCCTGCAAGGACCTCAGCAAAGCTTCCCAACCAGGCTGGGCTCCACCACCTCATCCCAGCACACTCCATCACACCTGAAGGGAGGCTGGAGTGAGGTGAGTGTTGGTCTCTTCTCCCTGGTTTCAAGTGATAAGATGAGAGGAAAAGGCCTCAAGATGCCTTCAGCAAGCTCAAAGGCTCTGCTCCCAAACTTCAGCTGCCCTTGTGCCTGACTGCTGATAGAGTCATAGAATTGGTTGGGTTGGAAAAGACCTCCGAGATCATTGAGTCCAACCTTCAACCCAACCCCACCATGGCCACCAAACCACGGCCCCGAGTGCCATGGCCACAGGTTCCTGGAACACCTCCAGGGATGGAGACTCCACCACCTCCCTGGGCAGCCTGTTCCAATCCCTCACCACTCTTGCAGCAAAGACATTTTTCCTCCTCTCCAACCTAAACCTCCTCTGGCACAATTTCAGGCAATTTCCTCTCCTTCTGCCACCTGATATTATGGAGAAGAGACCAATTCCCACTTCACTCCAACCTTCTTTCAGGGAGCTATAGAGACCAATGAGCTCTCCCCTCAGCCTCCTTTTCTCCAGACTAAACACCCCCAGCTGCTCCTTCCCAGCCCTGTTCTCCAGACCCTTCCCCAGCTTCATTACCCTCCTCTGGACACACTCCAGCTCCTCAATGTCCTTTGTGGAGTGAGGAGCCCAGAACACTGACAAGTCCTCAACTAAACCTTACCCTTAAACATTACATCTACAAAACTCTTAAATACCTCAAGGGATGAGGACTCCACCCCCTCCCTGGACCAGCCTGTCCCAATCCCTGACCACACAGTCAAGATTTTTTTCCTAATCTCCAAGCTAAATGTTTCTTGTTTCAGTTAGAAGAGACTTCTAAGCTCATCCAGCCCAACCATCAACCCAACCCCACCACCATGGCCACTAAAACCATGGTCCCAGGTGCCATGGCCAGAGGTTTCTTGAACCCCTCCAGGGCTGGGGACTCCACCACCTCCCTGGAGCAAGATTTCAGATCATGATATGCAATAGCAGGCTGGCCTTAGAATGGCCATGGAGGAGCCAGTGGATTTGTGCAGGCTCATTAAAAGTGATGCTGCTAAATCCTGCCAGCTAAGTGCAGGTTTGATAAAGGTTTTTTTTGTTGATATTGTTGCTGTTGTTGTTTCCCCTCTAATACAGCACAAAAAAAAAAAAAAAAGTAGCTGTGAGAATGCAGAAGCAACCTGACCCAGCACCTTTCCTTCTCTGCAGCCTAGCTGGAGCCTTCCTTCTCCAGCCACAGTTAAGATTTACAAGAAGCAAGCAATGAGAAAAAGAAGAAAAGAGAGAGAGAGAGAGAGAGAGAAAGAGAAAAATGCAGAGTCTAAGCACAAAAGATTTGATGGGGTGTGAGGAGAGGAGGGGGGTCACAAGAGAACAGGAAACCAAGTTGACGGGAAACCCAAGTGACATTTGGGTTTAATGAATGACTTAAAACCCCAATATTGCTCGCCAGGAAATGGGGAGAGGAAATGGAGAGATGTTTTGAGAGTATAAATGAGGGGCTCCATCAAGGTGAAGGCAGCAGATCAGCTTTGGGAACCCTCCTGTGAAAAATCAGCTGAGGGCTGGACCAAGAGGCTGAGCCAAGCTCCTTCCACACCATGCCAAGCCACCCAGCCCTGCTCCTGCTGCTGCTGCTCCTGGCTGCCAGCACCCTGCCTGCCAGGGGCTCATCTGCTGAGCCCAGCTGCCTCCACTTCTCTGAGCTCCTGCCTGCAAGGCTCAAAGAGCTGAGGAGCAAATTTGAGGAAATCAAGGACTATTTTGTAAGTAGAACCCTGCTGCTCTCTTCTTCTCCTTCTCCTTTTGCTGCCTTTCTTTTTTTTTTAATTGTTTTGGGTTTTGCAAAGCTCAGGGATTTGGAGCAGGGGGGAAGCAGAACTTCCTCCTGAGAGAAAGGATTTGTGTTGAGGGTGAGCAAGAGCAGCTCAGTGTCACTGCTGCCTGGGAGGCATGGCTTCTCTTTCTAGTTTTAGTTGCAAAGAACTGAAGAGATTTCATCAGGAACTTTTCTAGCCAGACTTCCCCCTAAATGCTGCAGAGCAGATTGTTCTCTGGGTTCATAGGAAGGAAATTGTTCCTTCTTCAGAGCAAGAGTTCCAGCCTTGCTGAAGGCAGTGCTGGATGAAAAGGGAAGCTGTTTTGTTTTGCTATAGGTTTCTCCTTTGTTTGGTTTGAAAGAGTCACCACAGCCTGCTCGTGGTGGTTTCTGGCTGGAGAAGTGCTGCAGGGCACCTGTGTAAGGCCACCTTGCTCTGCAGGGCAGCTCAGTGGGGTCCTGGGGGCTGCTGGAAGCAGCAGGAGATACCCTCAGAGCCTTTGGCACTGCATCAGTGCTGACAGAGAAGGTTGGTGACATCTTTGTCACTGTTTGAGCTGATGTCAGGGTGTTAAAGCAATCAATCAAGATAATTCTCCAGATCATGTCACAGCCTGCATTTGGTACCCAAAGAGCAGAGCCAAGGCTTTGGAGTCAAAGCTTGCTGTCAGTATCCTAGTTAGTACTGGGAAGGAATCATTTCAACCTCTCTGGGAAGCTTTTTAAGCACCTAGGTGCCATGGGGTGAAGCTTTAGGTGCTGCCAGCCTACCACTCTGATCTTCCAGAGCTGCTGATGCAAGAGAAGCACCACAAGAACAAACATCCTCAGGGGGATTAAACCCTCCTGCCCTGGGGAGCCCAGGGGCAGGCAGCCTGGGGTGGATTCCTCACTTCCAGAGGCTGCCAGAACGTCTCTGCTGAGCAGTGGGGGTGGCATCTGCACTCTCACCCCAACACCCTGCCCAGCTGAAGCAAGCTTGCGGCACTGGGAGGGGTTTCACATCCACAAAGTCTCTGGTGCTGAAGTTTGTGACTTCTCTCTCTGCCTGCCTCACCCTAAGGGTGGCTGCACTGAGAGCTCAGGGACCAAAGGACTGGGGACACCTGTGCCTGGTGGCACTGTCCTGTGCTGGGTGCTCTTTGCCTTCCCACCAGTCAGACCATGAGGGCAAAGCAGCCCAGGGATGGTGTGGTGAGGCAAAGGGGACCCAGGGCTGGCTGCCTCTCCAAGCTCACGTTTCTGTTGCATCCTCCTGCAGCAATCCAAAGATGATGAACTCAGCGTCCAGCTGCTCAGCTCTGACCTGCTGGATGAATTCAAGGTAAGAGTTATCATCTCCTTCTCAGTCCCTCCTCCATCCCCTGGCCAGGGCTTTGCAACCCAAGAGGCAGACTGGAACTGGGGATGTGTCCTAATGGGACACGAGGATGGTTCCCACCCCACCACTGCAGGGAGTGGTTCTGACACCCCAAGAGGGCTCTGAGCACCAGCACCACGATTCTGATCTGTAAGGACAGCCACACATGAGTGCTGGTGGCCAACCCCACCGTGGGTCCCTCCTCTCACCCCAGGGGACCTTTGGCTGCCAGTCAGTGTCAGAGATGATGAGGTTCTACATGGAGGAGGTCCTGCCCAGTGCCATGAGGACCAGCACAGACCATCAGCAGAGCATGGGAGACCTGGGCAACATGCTGCTGAGCCTGAAGATGACAATGAGACGTTGTGTGAGTGGGGCTGAGCATCGTGGGGGGATGGAATCAGTGCTGGGGTGAGGCAGGACCACTTCCAGAGGAGCAGCAGGGAAGGGAGAGGGAAGAGGGTCTCCCAGGGAATGGGAGCATGGGTGCTGGGATGGTGCCAAGGAGCAGGGCTCTGGGCTGGCAGGGGCTGGCAGATCCCATGAGGATGAGGTTTCACAGAACCATTGAATGGTGAGGGTTGGAAGGGACCTCTGGAGATCATCCACTCCATCCCCCCANCTCTGGGCAGGGTTTGGAAGCTCTCTAGAGAAGGAGACTCCACAACTCTGGGCAGGGTTTGGAAGCTCTCTAGAGAAGGAGACTCCACAACTCTGGGCAGGGTTTGGAAGCTCTCTAGAGAAGGAGACTCCACAACTCTGGGCAGGGTTTGGAAGCTCTCTAGAGAAGGAGACTCCACAACTCTGGGCAGGGTTTGGAAGCTCTCTAGAGAAGGAGACTCCACAACTCTGGGCAGGGTTTGGAAGCTCTCTAGAGAAGGAGACTCCACAACTCTGGGCAGGGTTTGGAAGCTCTCTAGAGAAGGAGACTCCACAACTCTGGGCAGGGTTTGGAAGCTCTCTAGAGAAGGAGACTCCACAACCCTGGGCAGGGTTTAGAAGCTCTCTAGAGAAGGAGACTCCACAACTCTGGGTAGGGTTTGGAAGCTCTCTAGAGAAGGAGACTCCACAACTCTGGGCAGGGTTTGGAAGCTCAGCAGAGAAGGAGACTCCACAACTCTGGGCAGCCTTTTCTCCTAACTCCTGCTCTCCAGGCTTCCATTAGTTAAATAATGATGGTTCTGGGGCTCTGGTCAGGAGCATCACTTACTTGCAGCCAACTCCACCCAACAGAGTCTGGATGAAGAGATAAGGGGAGGGAGCTTGGAGTGTCCAACCCTTACCTGGGTGATGGAGCAGCCTGGCTCTGAGATGGTGCCTCCCAAAAACCACTGCTGGTGTGGTTGTGACCCCATCACCCACCACAGGCTGAGCCAGACAGGAAGAGCCCTGCCCCAGGCAGAGAGCACCGTGGGGCTGCCCTCACCTGGCACCACCACCAAGGGCCACAGGGCTGGGACAGGGCTCAGGGCCCATCCTCAGGTCATGCTGAGCTCCTTTCCACAGCCCATGGTGCAAAGCAGCCCCAGTTGCTGCCCCCATGGCCATGGGGCAGGTGGAGAGCAGAGGTGCAGCAATGACAAAAGGCAGGAGGAGGGGAGAGCCAGTGCTGCACACCCCAGGGAGGAAACTCCTGTGGTTGAGGCTGTTGGTCTTGTCCCTTTGCAGCACAGATTCTTCACCTGTGAGAAGAGAAGCAAAGCCATAAGGCACATCAAGGACACCTTTGATAAGGTAAGGCTCCTGCTCACAGGGCTGGCTGGGGGTGGGTCCAGGGCAAGGCTCTGGATCTTGCTGCTGCTTCCAGCCTAGAACAGGGAATGGAGTGCAAGAAAACCTCTTGCCTTATAGAAATACCTGAGGGCAGAGAAATCCAGAGAGGGATGCTTGAAGGAGCAGCTGGTGGGGTGGGCAGAGAAGATTGAGATGTTGGTGGAAGGAGAATATAGAGTCAGGGAATCATGGAATTGTTTTGGTTGGAAAAGACCTCAAAGAGCATTGAGTCCAACCATCAGCCTAAGACCACCATGGCCATTAAACCATGGCCCCAAATGCCATGTCCTCAAGTTTCTTGAGCCCCTCCAGGGATGATAACTCCACCACCTCCCTGGGCAGCCTCTTCCAATCCCTGACCACTCTTGCAGTCAAGCAATTGTTCCTAATCTCCAAGCTAAACCCCTCCTGGCACAATTTCAAACCCTTAAAGCTCATCCAGTCCAATCCTCCTGCAGTCAGAAGGGTCACCTGCCACTAGAGCAGGTTGCTCAGAGCCCCAAACAGCCTGACCTGGAATAGTTTCAAGGATGGGACAACTCCCACCTCTGTGGGCAGCCTGTTTGGCAACTACACATCACATGGATCACCCTAAAGGGACTTGGTCTTTACCTGCAGATGAATGAGAATGGAATCTACAAAGCCATGGGAGAGTTTGACATTTTCATCAACTACATTGAAGAGTATTTGATGATGAAGAGGAAGAAATGAAGACCCCAATGGGGCTGGCACCTCCCACACCAAAATCCTGCTGCGTTTTCAGAAATCACTTTAGGCTGGAAGAGCACACAAGAGGTTTAAGTTATTTTAGGGTTCAGGTCAGGAATCACAGGTCAATAACTTCCAGCTCTGGTTTGTATTTAAAAGGTTTTGGGGTTGTAAACAGTTGGATTTAATATTTATTACTTCTCATACCTCAGTCTCTATGTTTACAAGGGTTTGAAAGGGGTGATGAGCTTGGAAAATACTATTTATTGTTCTAAGACTGATTGTGGTAGTGCTATTTTATTCTTAGCTTCAAAACACCCAAGGAAGCATCCCCCCAGGGAGCAAAGAGTGAGCAGAGCTTCTCCTGAGGACAACCTCACTGAGCACAGGAGCAATTCCAGCTCTGAGTCCAGCAAAGTTCCATTTTCAGCCAGTGAGAGCTCTCCTCACATCCTAACCCTCTATTTACTAATGCAACCAAATGGTTTTAGGCAGAATCATGTCAATGTCTCTGGTTCTGCAGTCAGAATTAGNAAATGGGGGGGAAAGGAAGGAAAGAAATGGGGGGGAAGGAAGGAAAGAAATGGGGGGGAAGGAAGGAAAGAAATGGGGGGGAAAGGAAGGAAAGAAATGGGGGGGAAGAGGGGGGAGAAAGGAGGCAAAGAGGGGGGAAGGAGAAGGAAAAGGAGGACTTCCACTCCCATGAGCACCAATCCTGCCACAGCAATAGCTCAGTGTCCCTCCAGACTTCAGCGTATCTATTAGTCCAGCTTAAAGAAAACCAAAGAAATAGCCTGAGGAATGAAATGTTTGGTTCTAATGGAACTTGCCTTCACTGCTGACTCCCAGAGCTGCTGGCTTGGCCACTGTGCACTCAGAGAAGTTACTCCTCCTGTGGTTGCCAGTCTCTGACTGAGCCTTCCTGGCTGTTTTGCTGGGTGTTGTTTGGGGTCTGGGGTTTTTCTCAGTTTATTTCTCCTTTTAGAAGTTAGAGGCTATTTCATGAGCCACCATTTTAAGGTGGCTGTGGGTCATTTGCATTCAAATTCATCCAGCTGCACCCAGCACCTGGCTGTGCTGGGGTTGTGTTCTCTCTAACCCCTGCACATCAGGAGCCAGGTGCAGCACTGGGGAGGGAAAGGTTGGGTTTGGGGCTCTCCTTCCTCCTGCCCCAGTCTCCTGCATGCTCCCAGGACACTGAGCCAGAGGAAAATGCCCTAACCCAGATTTTCTTCTAATATTTAGAAGCATTAGGGCACCAATAGCACAGAACTGTCAGGGTTGGAAGGGACCTCAAGGATCATCTAGTTCCAACCCACCTGCCATGGGCAGGGACAGCTCACACTAGATCAGGATGAGGAAACACTGCCAGTTTGTCATTTGGTTTGTGAGTTATGACTGGAAAAGAGGCAATTTATACCTGGCTTATTCTCCTGCAATGTTTCTGGGGACAGAAGGGCACAGAGCAGCAGGAATGCTGCCCCACGGCTCCCTCCTTCAGCTGAAAGCAACCAAGTGGCATCAGCAGAAGGGCAGCTGGGGAGCTAAACACCATAAAACTTCACCTCAACACCTTCCCAGGACATGCTGAGCTCCTGTGGAGTTTTTTTTTTCCCACCAAAATCCTCAAACCCAGCACTGCAGGGGAAGCAAGGAGAAGCCTGGAGCCACAGCAAGGCACCAAGAGCAGAGGCTCCGTTTCTGGGCACGCTGGTGGGGGAGGGACACCATGGCCTGGCCACAGCTCCTGTCACTGTGTGACCTTCTGCATGTTCAGCTGTGGGAAAAGACATCTTTTATTTTTGCTAATAAAGAACTCCTAAGGAATGAAGCCTCTCTTGGTTCTTGCAAGGGCCCCAAACAACCTGACCTGGAATGGTTGCAGGGATGGGACATCTCCCACTGCTCTGGGCAGCCACCCTCACTGTCAAAAATCTCTTCTCTCTCTCTAGCCTGAACCTCTCTCTTTTAGTTCAAACCACCACCCCTTCTCCTGCCCCAAAAGTCCCTGCTCAAAAGTCTGTCCCCAGCCTTCCTATCAGCCCCCTGCATGACTTTTCCTCCATTGGGAGCTCTCAGACCCTTGTCACCAGCCTGAGGCAGGAATCCAAAGACCTCATGAGCAAAACTGGTGGCCAGGCTGTGCCCTGCATGGAGCAAAGGGCAGAGTCAGCTCAGCTGTGGTAGGTTTTTCAGTAAAGCTCTGATTAAAGCCACCACAGGAAGGAAGCAGCTGGGATGCCTCCTGCTGCACAGAGACCAAAGGTTTCCAGTTACCTGATGCCACAGGAGAGGTTTGATTCAGCAGAAAGCAGAGGCAGAGCAAGTCAGCAGGCTGGAGGGGACAGCTGCCAGCTCCTGGGGACATCAGTGTGGGAGAGGAGCTGGCCCCGAGGGGAGCTGCAGCTTCTCTCCTCCAGCAGGGGGTTAGGCAACTGAAGGGACTGCAGAAAGGTGCTGAAAGGTCCTCCAGGATGAGCAAGGAGAGCCTGGGGACACTCAGTGCTGGCTCAAAAGCCTGGATGAGGCACTGGGTGCCATGGTCTAGCTGATTAGTCAGGGTTAGGTGATCAGTTGGACTTGATGATCCTGGAGGTGTCTTCCAAGCTGGCTGATTCTGTGATCACCATGCCAGGCTGTGCCATTTGTCCCCAGGCCGTGGGGACCTCTGCCCCATGACACACAGAGCTGCTGGGCAGGCACATGGAGACATCTCTGACTAAAGCTTGGAAGTTTTAGGGAGAGGGTTTGGGAAATCCCATCTGGGCAACCTAAGGCAGCATCTGCCATGGAGAAATGATGCTTCCAGTGCAGGACCAGTCACCATGAGTCATTCTTGGCCATGTCTTCAAGCAGCCTTTTCCTACTGCTCGACCAGCCTTGACCACAGCAGTCCCTGCCAGGATGAACTGCTCTAAAAAAGTCCAGAAACAAGGCCAAAAAAATCCCCAGAGGGCAACCTGAGAGACCCCAGGCACTGCTACAACTCATCCCTGTGACTCAGGTGGGAAAAGATCTTCAAGATCATGGAGCCCAACCATGAACCCTGCTGCACCAAGCCCACCACCAAGCCAAGCATCACATCCACACAGCTCTGAAACACACCCAGGGATGGTGACTCCACCACCCCCCTGGGACATGACACCTACCTCCAAGCAGAACCACAGCACCAGCATCCCCCAGCTCCCTGCAGCTCACATTTGACACCTGCTGCACACCACAGCCCTCTCTGGGTCCTAATGTGACAAAAATGTCAATGATGAAACTCAAATTTTTCCTATGGCAGCATTCTGCCATCCCAGCCTGAGCTGTGTGTGCACATCAAAGCTGGGTGAACAGAAGTGGGTGAGAGGAGATGAGCTGAGAACCACATCCCTTGTTCTGGTGGGTCCTACTGCAGGATGAGACCCCAGGGACAAGCACAGAATCATGGAATTGTTTGGGTTGGAAATGCCCTCTCAGATCAGGTGCAGCCTTCAACCCCACCCCACCATGGCCACCAAACCATGTCCCCAGGTGCCATGGCCACAGGTTTCTTGAACCCCTCCAGGGCTGGGGACTCCACCAGCTCCCTGGGCAGCCTGTGCCAATCCCTGACCACTCTTGCAATCAAGAATTTTTTCCTAATCTCCAACCTAAATGTCTCTTGTTTCAGTTAGAAGAGACCTCTAAGCTCATCCACTCCAACCATCAACCCAACCCCACCATGGCCACCAAACCCTGTCCCAAGTGCTGTGGCCACAGGTTTCTTGAACCCCTCCAGGGCTGGGGACTCCACCAGCTCCCTGGGCAAGCAGAATCTCTGCTGTGCTGGATCCCACCACAGAATGAGACCCCAGAAACAGCCTGGAGGCTGCAAACCAGAACAGAACAGTGCTCCCTGCACGTAGAATGGTTGGAAGGGACCTCTGGAGATCATCCACTCCAACCCCCCCTGCTGCCTGTCCTGCTGCCAGCTGTGGTTGGAGCCCACGCCTCTGATTTCATTCTCACTGCTGGCACCACTCAGCCTGTGCCTCTCTCTGCCCTAGATTTCAGCTGCATGTGACTGAAATTGGGGCTTTGGTCACGAAAAAGCTCAGGCAGAGCAGCAAAAGCAGGGTGGCAGTGCCTGGCTGGGTGCTAACCTCACCAGAGGGGTGCAGGGGGAAGTGGGCAGAGCCCTGGTTATGCAGATCACCACTTTCTTATCTCACCCAGGGGGTGAGAGCCTGACTAATACCAGGCAGAGGGTTACTAAAGCCAGGAGCACGATGCTGGTGGTGCCTTGATCACCTCTGCTGAGCTCTCAGTGCTTGGAGGCTTTGTTTCTGGGAAGGGTTCATCTCCATCTCCCTGGGCCAGCATCCCATGGACCTGGCAGGGCATAACCTTGAGCACCCCTTCAAGCCTGGGGAATCAACACTTCCTTTGCTGGGTCCTTCAAGCAAGTGAAATCTAAGCCAAAGGCCTCCAACGTGACCTGCTTTAGGTCACCCTGCTCTGGCAGAGGGTCTAGACCTGATTTGCTGAGGTCCCTTCCAACCCCTGTCCTTCTGTGATTCATCTCTGCTCTGGTTCTGGGGCTGTGGAGCCATCTGGGAGGCAAGAGGCAATGGGGGCTGTGGGAACAGCTGGGAGCCAACAGGCAGTGAGGGCTGTGTGGGGCTGTGGGGACAGCTGGGATTCATCTCTGCCCTGGTTCTGGGGCTGTGGGGACAACTGGGAGCCAACAGGCACTGGGGGCTGTGGGGACAGCTGGGAGCCAACAGGCACTGGGGGCTGTGGGGACAGCTGGGAGCCAACAGGCACTGGGGGCTGTGGGGACAGCTGGGAGCCAACAGGCACTGGGGGCTGTGGGGACAGCTGGGAGCCAACAGGCACTGGGGGCTGTGGGGACAGCTGGGAGCCAACAGGCACTGGGGGCTGTGGGGACAGCTGGGAGCCAACAGGCACTGGGGGCTGTGGGGACAGCTGGGAGCCAACAGGCACTGGGGGCTGTGGGGACAGCTGGGAGCCAACAGGCACTGGGGGCTGTGGGGACAGCTGGGAGCCAACAGGCACTGGGGGCTGTGGGGACAGCTGGGAGCCAACAGGCACTGGGGGCTGTGGGGACAGCTGGGAGCCAACAGGCACTGGGGGCTGTAGGGACAACTGGGAGCCAACAGGCAGTGGGGGCTGTGCTGT
>VXBD01010359.1:5952-17183 GCA_013399975.1 Indicator maculatus | reverse complement strand
AGCCCCATCCCTCCACCTCCACCTCCCCCCCAGCCCTCACCATGATCCAGGGGTGGTTCATGAACTCGGTGATGGTCATGCGCTGGGTGGGGTCTGTCTTCAGCAGGTTGCGGATCAGCTGCTTCACTGCCAGGGGTTGGGCAGGGCATCAGCAGGGGCCAGTGGGGCCTCTGCCCACCCTCCAGCCTGAGCCAGTGGCACCCAGAAAGCCTGCACAGACCTCCCAGCCCCTCTCTGCCACACCCTGGTCACACCCTTCAGCAAAAGCCTCTTGAGCAAAGAGGTGAAGAAGTTTTTTCCACTGAGGTGACCAATGCCAGGCAGGGCAAGGGAGAGGATTCTGCCCCTCTGCTCTGCTCCCTGCAGCACTGCTCTGGGCCCCCCAGCACAAGAGGGACCTGGAACTGTTGGAGAGGATCCAGGGGAAGCCACAAAGATGATCTGAGGGCTGAAGCACCTCTCTAGGGGGACAGGCTGAGAGTTGGGGCTGTTCAGCGTGGAGAAGAGAAGGCTCCAGGGAGACCTTAGAGCAGCCTTCCAGTACCTGAAGGGGCTACAGGAGAGCTGGGGAGGGACTTATGACAAAGCCTGGGAGTGACAGGACAAGGAGGGATGGCTTTGAGGTGGAAAAGGGTAGAGACTGGAGATGTGGAAGGAATTCTTTAGAGTGAGGGGGGTGAGAGCTGAGGCTGGGGACAAGCAGCAGAGGGCCCATGCTCACCTTCCTCTGACACTTCTGACCACTCAGGGTTGGGAAACTCGTACTGGCCCATCCGGATCCTCTTCTTCATGCCAGGGGAGATGGCCAGGCCATGGTTGGAGTAGAAGGGAGGATACCCACACAGCCTGCACCAGGATGGGGGGCAGAGAGTCAACCATTGCCCCCAGCACCTCCCCAGCAGCACCCACGGGGCACAGGGCAGTGCAGCTGGGAAAGGTTCAAGCCCTGCCAGCACACAGACAAGCCCAAAAGATGCATTCCCCCCCCCACCTCAACTCCTGACCTCAGCAGGATGAAAGAGGACATGCTGGACTTACAGGATGTACATGATGACACCAAGGGACCACATGTCACAGGACTTGTCGTACTTCTCTGGGCCCAGCACTTCTGGGGCTGATAAAGAGAGAAACAAACTCCTGAGTCCAAGTGGGGCTGCAGAGCCAGGTGAGAGGGGTCTGAGCATCCCATGGAGCTGCAAAAGACCTCCATGAGGTCTCAGCAGCCCTGCTCAGGGCAGTGGAAGTGCTGCTGCATGGGGGCCACCATGGCCATGCAGGCAGCAGAGGCAGGAGTGGTGTAGGATGCTGCCACCTCACAGCCCCCAGCACAACACAAAGGAGGCTGCAGCATGGGCATGGGACACAGTGAGGCCAGAGAGGGGCAATGAAGCTGGGGAAGGGCCTGGAGAACAGGGCTGGTGAGGAGCAGCTGAGGGAACTGGGGGTGTTCAGCCTGGAGAAGAGGAGGCTAAGAGGAGACCTTATTGCTTTCTACAGTTTTGTGTTCTCTCTCTTCTTCCTGTCATCTCCTACAAGGACAGGATGAGAGTTGGGGTTGCTCCAGGCTGCTCCATACAGCAGCTTTCCAATACCTGAAGGAGCTACAGGAGAGCTGGAGAGGAACTTTTAATAAGGAACCTGTGGTGACAGGACAAGGGGCAATGATCTGAAACCAGAGCAGGGCAGACTGAGACTGGAGGCTAGGAAGAAATTCTTTCCAATGAAGGTAGGGAGACCCTGGAACAGGTTGCCCAGGGAGGTTGTGGATGCTCCCTCCCTGGAGGTGTTCAAGGCCAGGGTGGATGAAGCAGCCTGGGCTGGTGGGAAGTGTCCTGCCCACGGCAGGGGGGGTTGGAACTGGACGATTTTGAAGGTCCCTTCCAAACCAACCCATTCTGTGACTGTGATGGGCTGCACATGGCACCATCCAAACCTGCCCAGCTCTACCCTCCAGCCCTGCAGACCTGCAAGCTCCAGAGCCCCCCCAAGCACTCACCCACATAGTAAGGTGTGTAGCACGGAGTGGCCAAGGAGTTGTGCGTGGTGGTCTCCTTGGCAAAGCCGAAGTCGGTGAGCTTGAGCACAGCATTGGGCCTCTTGGAGGTGTACAGGAGGTTTTCTGGCTGTGAAAAGACAGGGAAGGAGGAGTGAGCTGAAGAGCTGCAGCAGCCTTGGCGTTGCCAAGGGGCCCAGCAGGGCTCAGGACCAGCAGGTGAGGGTGCAGCATGGTACCTTCACATCCCGGTGCGCGATGTTGATGGAGTGCAGGTACTGGATGGCTTCCCCGATGCTCTTCATTATCTCTGAAGCCTCTGAAGCAGAGGAGAAAAACCCAACCCAACCATCAGAAGCCTTTATGGGCAAGTTACAATGAGCACCACACCCTGGGTTACTCTGCTAAACCAGGAGCCAAAGAGGCTGGCTGAGGCCAAGGGGGTTCTTCGACCTGAAGCCCCCTTTCCAAGCCCTCACACTAGCACCATCCCCAGGTCAGGAGCCTGCAGCAAACAGAAGGGAAACTCCCAGGAAAAGGAAAGGGGGCAGGATCCAGGCTTTGACCCCAATATCAACTTCACACACACCCCAAGGAAGGGCTTGGTCTGGAGTTGGGAGGCTGAGCCAGCCTCCAGCACTTCTGGGCCCCCAAATCTGCATGGAAACCAACTGGGAAAGCTTTCTCTGTAGGCTGGGAAGCCAAGGGGGTAATGGGCTCAGGGGCTGGGTTCTGCAGACACATTTCCTGGCCACAGGAGCAGAGGGAAGGAGATTAATGGGATCTATGAGAACCTCAACCCTGGACTTCAGTTTTTGAGGGAGGTTCCTGAAGGTCACTGGAGGAGGACAGACTGGGTGTGGGGGCAGCTCAGAAAACATCTCCTACTCCTGCCCTCAAGGGAGCACGGAAAACAGGACCACTCTCACCCACATCCCCCATTTCCCAAGGGCAAAACTCGGCTGAGGGTTCAAAAGAGTGGTTGAGGGGATGGGATGGACCAGGGACACCCCAAAGCCCAGGCCCCTGCTGGCTCCATACCCCGTTCTGTGAAGGCCTGGTCTCCCCTGTCTTGAATTCTGCTGAAGAGCTCCCCACCATCCAAGCTGGAAGAGAAGCAGGTGATGAGAGCTGTTGCAACATCCACCCCCCACCAGCACCAGCAGTACCAAAACCTCTGATGCTCCACCATGAGCTTGCACAAGCTCAGCAAGAAACAAATCCCTTCTCCAGCCAAGCCCTCGGGTTGGTGTTTCTGGGCACAGGCTGCTGTGGAGCCTCCTCCTTCCAGAAATGAGCAGGGCAGAGGCTTGCTGCTGGTGCTGGAGATGCTGGGTTCAAGTGGATGTGGTCTTCCCACCAAGCCACAGAAAGACATTTACAGTAAAGACAGCAAACGTGACTTGAAGGCGGTGAGAAGGCTGCCAGCAGGGCTGGCCTGGTTTAGCTGACAACTCAACCCCCTCAGGCACACCAACCCCCTGCAGAAGTGCTGAGCTAAGAGCAGGGACATGGCTAAGGTGTCAGCAGCACCAGGCTGGGCTCACCCAAGGGGTGGGGGAGGTAGAGACTGAACCTTGAGCAAGCTCTCACCTAAGGCGTTGGAGAAGGACCACAGAAAGCTTGGAGGGGTTCCCTCTCCAGGTACCTTAAGGAAAAACTCAGCTCACAGAGATCAGGAGTGAGATTAGGGACAATTCCCCATGAGAACAGGGCTAGCAGCACTTCCTGCCCCTGCCTTATCTAACTCCAGCAGAAGTGGCTTCTGGCTTCCCCAGCACAGACAGCATCTCCTGCCAGCAGCCTTGACGTTTGCTGGACACCTGCAACACAGACAGCTGCAGGCACACCTGCAGGCACACCTGCAGGCACACCACCCTCATGCTGAAAGCCAGATGCCACCTTGTGCTGGGCACAACCAGCAAAGCATCCCTCAGGCAGCCAGGACCCGTGGCAGAGATGCTGCAGGGAGCCTCCCACTGCCCCAAGGGCTCATTTCCCACCATTCACCTCCTGCTTTCTTCCCACACCAGCAGATGCATCAACAAACCTCTCCCATCCCCAGCTGCCCAGTGGTCCTGGGGTGGTTCCTGCCTCTTCCCTCAGGGGAGCTGCAGCCTGCCCTGGTGGCTGCTCGTGGTGCTCCTCGCAGCGCTGCCCCCACCCAAGGCAACTCAACCAACTTGCCAGAGGAGAGGTTTTGGCAAAGGAAGCTGCAGCAAATCACAGCTGCGGTTGGGATGTGGTTTCAAGACTTTCCCCTTCAATCCTCCTCCTCCTCCCCAGGTTCTATCAAGCATCTGCCCCAAGCCAGAGGCACTCAGCTGCTGCTGCTGCTGCTGCACGAGGTGCAGTGACCTTAACGGATGTGTCACCTCCCTTTGGCTATGTGCTGCCCAGGGGCTGCTGGGGGTGCCAGGCACCTGCTGATCACCCCCACTCCCAATGGCCAAAGTGAGTCTGGTTGTGATCAGCCTGCAGCAGGAACCACAGGGCCTGAAGCCTCCTGACAAGCAGAGAGGGTTCTCAGAATGACTCAGAGCCAGCGCAGCTCCAACGCCATCGCTGCAGTGCCTCTTCCAGGGCTTGCCTCCCCCAGAACAGCATCTCCACAGGGTCCTCAGCACCTCAGCAGTGCAGGAAGGGGCTCACCCCCTCTTTGGCATCACCCCACAGGGCAGTGGGTGCTCCAAGGGGGACACAGCATCACGCAAGGTTCATCTGGGCCAAGCTTCCCTAGGTGACGGTGGAGCTGAAACGAGCTGGCCCAGCGCCCAGCCAAGCTGAGCATGAAAACTGCCCAATGCAGGGGAATCCACTGCTGCCCTTGGGGAGATGATTCCCATCTCCTGGTGAGCACTCACCACTCCATGACGATGAGCAGACACTTCCTGCCCTGGTAGAGGTTCTCGTAGACGTCCATGATGCGGACGATGTGCGCGCACTGCGACGCCCTCCAGTGCAGCTCCACCTCCCTCCGTGCCTTGGGGCAGTCCTGCAGCATCTGAGGGACAAACCAGACCCCATCAGCCCCCAGCCTGCTGAAGAAGCCAGGCCCTGGCACCTCGCTGGCACAGCACCTGCCCAAGGCAGACGCTAGGGGGGGGAAGGCCAAGGCTGGGTGCTGGCTGTGGGTGGCATCGAGATGAGCTCCAGCACGCTCTGAGCAATGCCTCCATCCCCATCTAGTGGGAAGAGAGTGCAGCCACCTGCCCTCATAACCTCCTTGCCCTTCCTCCCTTGGCTAGCAGAAGCTCAGCCCAGCTGCCTGTCCTCTCCTTGCCCTCTGAGATGCCTCCAGGCAATCTGTGCCACCAGCCAGGAGACTTCCTGCTGCACTCCTGAGCCGGTTCCTCAAGCACTGCACCCCTGGGTGCTGCCAAGCATCCTTGCTCCCCTCTTTGCAGCCCCCCAACAGCACTGCCCACCCACCAGCAGCCTTCTGCTCCATGGGGCTAGCAGGACCCTCCTGCTGGGTGTCCTCACACCCAAATTGGGCACAGCAGGACCCTCACCACAGCCTGAGAGGCCACCAGCACCCAGCCACACGTGCCTGGGGAGGGGACAAACCAAACAGGAAGATGTTCCCCTAGCAGCAGCTTTCCTCACCAGCGGCAGAAGCTCTTTAAGGAGACCCTGGCCCTTCCCACAGGCAACTCTCAGTTCCCAGCTGCAGGAAGGATTTGCTCCTCTGTCACAGACTATTAATTACCATGTTTGGCAGGATAAACAACCAGCCTTAATTAATACAGTCCTAAATATAGAGCAACAAACATGGCTGTCTTGAGCCTAGCTCATTTTCCTTCCTGTCTCCAGCAGCTCTTTGGGTTGGGTTCAGCAAAACACCCTGCAGCAGGGATGCACCAGGAGCTCCTTCTCCCTGCTGCACCAAGGTGCATCCCTGCTCCAGGGAAATCACAGAATGGGTTGGGTTGGAAGGGACCTTAGAGATCATCCATGGGCAGGGACACCTCCCACCAGCCCAGGTTGCTCAAGGTCTCGTCCAACCTGGTCTTAAACATCTCCAGGAGGGAGCATCCACAACCCCCCTGGGGCAACCTGTTCCAGTGTCTCCCCACCCTCACTGGAAAGAATTTCTTCCTAATCTCCAGTCTCAAGCTCCCCTTCTCCAGCTTAAAGCCATTTCCCCTCATCCTGTGCATCCCACCTTTTTTTTTTTTTTTGAAAGATCCTGGTTTGGTCATTTTCCCAAGACAGAAACAGAAGTTTGCTTCTTGCCTCTCTTCCAGCCAAGCTCCTGGGGCTGGCTGGTGATGGACAGTACCCATCCAGCACACAAAAGGCCACCAGCCCCTGAGATCTAAAACTAACATCTCCAAACTGCAGCAGGGCAGATTTAGGTTGGACATCAGGAGGAAGTTCTTCCCCACGAGGGTGGTGCAACACTGGAACAGGTTGCCCAGAGAGGCAGTGAAAGCCTCATCCCTGGAGACATCCAAAACCAAACTCAGTGGGACCCCAAGCAACTTTTGGCAGTTAAAAAGCTGTCTCTGCTCACTGCAGTGGGGTTGGATAAGTCACCACCCCTGGATTTGTTTCAGTGCTGTGTGGATGTGGTGCTGAGGGATGTGGTTTGGTGGTGGTGGCTTAGCAGCAGTGGTAGAATTGCAAGCTCCAGGTCAGTGATTGGACTTGATGAGCTCCAAGGTCTCTTCAAGCCTCAACACCTCTATAATTCTATCATCAGTTGCAGCTTGGGGTGAAAGGAAGGTGGCACAGGAGGTTGGCCAGAGGAGGTTGCTCCTCTAAATCTTAATCAATCTTAACCCCAGAACCTGCTGAGGGTATAAGCAAGCTCAGCTCCAGCTGCACAGGCAGGGAAAGAGCCTGGAACACACACACAAAAAAAAAAAAAAAAAGGGGGGATATTTACAGCTCAGCTCTGAAGAGCCAGGATGCTGGGGAGAAATTAAAAAAGGAAAAGAAAAAAAGAAATAATAAAAAAAAAGAAAAGGAAAAAAAAAACCCAACCAATTCCCCAATTTGTACTGACATGCTGGGAAAATTGAGCAGCAGGAAGCAGCCAGCTCACACCACTCTGCAGCAGGCAAACAGGAGATGGACAGAAATTCAGATCCAATCTGGAGAGGTCACTCTGGGAGCTTTTGAAAGGAGCTTAATTGTGTTCCTAAGGAAGCAGGAGGCAGCAGCCTCCATTACCTGCACCAGCACAGCCCTGACGTTGGCTTTTGTGCTCAGCCACCTGCAGGGCAGCCACCAGCTGTCCCACTGCTCTCCACCACCCCAGCTGCCAGCCAGCTCCCTCTGCTCCCCTGCCAGCCTGGGATGAGATTGGGGATGGAGAGGTCCTCACTCAGCTGGGAGAGGAGCAAATTAACCCTCATTAGAAGAAGGATTTGGTCTGTTTAGGAAAGGCTCCTGGTGGCAGGTGCTAATGGGGAGCTGAAGGCCAGGTGCAGTGAGGAGGCAGGGGGAAGGTCAGGAGGGACATGGAGATGCTGAAGCAACCCACAGGCATCACCCACTGCACCCACACAACCTCCATCCTGTCCTTGGCACTCAGCACCAGCTCCCTGTGCCCCAGGGATGTGCTGACCATGGCACAGGGGTGGGGAAGCACCACTTGGTCCTGGCCCAGGCAGTGGTTCCACCAGCTTGGAATGGCCTTCCCCCTCCTGCTCCCTCCTCCACCCCTTGGCCACACTCAGGAGTGAAACCACCACCTGTGGGTGATGTCCTGGTGTGTCAGAGGTTGCTGCAGTCATGGGAGCTCCAGATTGAAGATGCTTAGGGGGTGGGGATGGTAGCACTGCCCAGGTGCCCAGTTGGGCTCTGGTATCCAGGGCAGCCTTTGGCTGCAACAGGATTTGTATTGCTTGGCTTGCAGCAAGGGGGTTGGGAAGGGGAAAGCAGAAAGCACCTCCTGTGTCCTTGAGGTTCACAAGGGTGAACTTGTCCCCATCCCACCTCAGCTGAGGGTTCCAGCCTGGGGCCACTCTCAGCTGCCACTCAGTTTTGCAAACACAGCAGCCCAGAGTGCAACCAGAGTTAACCCTTCACAGGGGGGAGCTGGCAGCAGATGGGGCCCAGGGGACAGGACAAGAGCTGATGGGCACCAGCTTGAACATTGGAAGTTCCACCTAGAGATGAGGAGGAAGTTCCTCACTTTGAGGGCCCCTGGAGCAGGCTGCCCAGAGGGGTGGTGGAGTCTCCTTCCCTGGAGACTTTCCAAACCCACCTGGACATGTCCCTGTGTGACCTGACCTAGGTGAAGCTGCTCTGGCAAGGGGGTCGGGGCTGGATGATCTCCAGAGGTCCCTTCCAACCCCAATCACCATTCTGGGACAACCTGCTGGAACCTTCCATAGCTGCTCTCGCTTCAGCTTTTCCATTTCTGTTACCTCCTGTTCCCCTTCCAAGGGAAAGCTCCATGGAGCTCAAGCTCTCCTCCATTTGAGGTGGGAAGCATGGCACTGCCTGCTCCCCCTCTCCAGAGCTGAGGGCTCCAGCACTGGGGCAGCAGCTGAGCCCAGCAGCCTGGGCACTGCAGCAGGCAGTAACCAGATCCCTGGGTTACACAACTGTCCCTGGGACAGGGGCCAAGGGCAGAGCTGGGGAGGTGGCTCAGCCACCACCTCAGAGGCAAACCCAGGTTTCACAGAGTCATGGAATTGTTTCAGCTGGAAAAGACCTCCCAGACCTTTGAGTCCAACCACCATGCACAAAGAAGTCCCAAATCATTCCCCTTTGTGCTGCTTAGGTGCTTTAGGTGTCAGCTTGGCAGGTCTCCAAAGCTCCTCTCATCTCCAGCTGCCCCTTCACCACCATCCAAGGGCCAACCAGGGGAGCTGGTGCCACCCCAGAGCCCTGCCCTGTCCCATTTTCACTTCCCCCTGGGGCATCTGCCCACAGCAAAGGGCCAGTCCAGCCTCCATGGCCACTGGAGATGAAATTCAGCTTTCAGGCAGGTTTCAGCTCTCAGAGCAGCACTTTGACACCTCCCAGGTTTCGACAGACAGCAGCTGGTGCCCTCCTGTGCCTTGGCTCAGCCCAGCTCCCCCAGGAGCCATCACAATCACTCACCAAAGCTAAACACTTCTCATTAGCTTCACTGGCACCCTCCAGCTGAAGCTGAGGGCTCTGAACCTGCTCCCTTCCACCCAGCCCAGCCTCTATGTAACTTGGGCCCCCCCCACCCCAGCAGCAAAGGCTCCTCCTGAGCTCCTGCAGCAGCTCTGGGCTGTGAAAGACAAACCCTGGAAGCAGCTCCTGAAACACAGCAGCTCAGCAGGGTGTCTGCAGGGGGGGTGGTACCCACCCAGCAACCCCAACCCACCCTCCCCAAGCTGCCTCTGCAGGGCAAGAAGTGAGGCTGCAAAGCAAGAGGACTTCAGCCAGCTCCTGCCATCACCCAGCCTGAGCTTCAGCTGAATGGAAGGGGCTGGGGTCTCATCCTGTTTGCTCAGCACCACGTTGAGTTGAATTCCACCCCCCCCAACCCCCATTTCTCACACCCAGGGGGTGAAGGTGGCTGCAAGGAAGGAAGGAAGGAAGGAGCTGGGGAAACCATGGGGGCTGGAGCCACCCCAGCTCCCTTGCCTCCACATGTCCTCAGGCACCACTGATTCAGCCTCACCACCTCCTCCTCCTGGGATGATGTGCCATGAATCATGGTGGGTGTGCAAAGGAAGCTCCCTCCTCCCCCTCCTCCTCCTCCTCCTCCCTCCTTCTCCTCCTCCTCCACTGGCAGGGCAGAAGGTCCCCAATGGCACCATCCTGCTTGCTGCTCACCATGGGGACCACCTCAACCCCTAACTGCTGCCCTTCAGAGAGCCAGGGAGACCCTCCCAGCACCCTGCCCAAGAGCCTGCAAGGCCAAACTCACCTCCCATGGGCCATGTCCATGAAAAGGGAGGCTCAGGCAGAGAGCAGCACCCCAAGCTCTTCATTTGCCAGGGCTGCCCCTCTTTGCTCTGGCCCCAGGCTCAGCCCAGGCTCTCCAGCTGCTCTTGCAGGCAGGATATTTTTATTTCTGTGGGTATTCTGAGCACAGCTGATTCACCTCAGTGCCACACACCACCACCTGCCTTCCCTGGGCAGCAACCCCTGCCAACAAGCACCTCCTGCAACGGGACCCACAGCAGGGTGCCCACATCCCACGTCACCTCAAGGAGCTCCCCCTCAGGACCCGTCTACACCACAGGGGTTAAAATAAACTCCTCTCAAGTTGCAATAAAAATAACCCTACAGTGCAGACAGGCAGGTGGTCACCCTCCAAATCAGCCCCTGGGATGGGTTTCCCAGAGGAGTTGTGGATGCCTCATTCCTGGAACTGTTGGAGACCAGGCTGGAGGAGGCTTTGAGCAAGCCTGGTGCAGTGGGAGGTGTCCCATGGCAGTGGGGCTGGAACTGGATGATCTTCCAGGTGCCTTCCAACCCAAACCATTCCACAATTCTGTGATCTGGAAGGTCTCTTCCAACCCAAATGATTCCATGATTCTATCCACCACAACCAGAAGCACTTGGAAAGCCAGAGAGGAAAGGAGACTTGCCTGGAGGAGGAGCTGCACATGGGTCCCAGAGCAAAAGAAAGGAATTCTTTCCAGTCAGGGTGGGGAGACACTGGCACAGCTTGCCCAGGGAGGTTTGTGGATGCCCCTGAACTCCCTGCAGGTGTTCAGGGGCTTGAGCAAGCTGGGCTGGTGGGAGGTGTCCCTGCCCATGGCAGGGGGTTGGAACTGGCTGAGCTTCAAGGTCCCTTCCAACCCAAACCATTCCATCAAGCTATGAGCATAGAGTCACCAGGGTGACTCTTTAGGAGTGTGGCTGCTGCTCCCTGATGGGAGATGGCTCCATCCAGGCCTCCTGGTTGGAACCAACCTTCTGGAGGGCTTGTGGCTGGTGCCATCAGCACCCAGGTGGATGCTGAGGCTCGGGCAGGGCACGAGCACAGCCAGCTCCGTGCCCTCGGTGGCTCCAGGAACCAAAGGTCCCTGGCCAGGCTCAGAGAAACACAGAGAGGTTGGAAAAAAACCATCCCAGGGAGAGAGAATTATTCAGCTGAGAGCTGCAGAGAGCCTGGAGATGCAATTCAAAGTGACACACACACGCCTGAGCTGCTCAGCTGCATTCTCCCAGCCTCAATTATGGAAGCACTCGGAGGGAGACCTGCAGCCAGCACAGGGAAAGGCTTCCCCCCACACTCAGCCAGGCAGGAAGGGCTTGGCTGTGTGAGGAGCCAGCTGAAACCCACCCA
>VXBD01010358.1:41861-51868 GCA_013399975.1 Indicator maculatus | reverse complement strand
ACTGGCTGCCCAGGGAGGTGGTGGAGTCCCCATCCCTGGAGGTGCTGAAGAAAGGAGCAGATGTGGGGGCCATGGTTTAGTGGCCATGGTGGTGTGGGGCTGATGGTTGCTCTGGCTGACCTCAGAGGTCTTTTTTTTTTTTTCCTTTCCAACAGAAGTGATTCAATGGTTCTCTGACTCAGCAGCGAGGCAGAGCTGGAGCCCTGAAAATCAGGGAATTAACTCAGGAGATGAGGGCTGCCCTTTAAAGAGGCTCCAGAGGACTTCAAACCAAGCTGTTAGCTCAAACCTACGAGGATATATTTATACTGCAGCTTCCCAGATGGCTCCTGGGATGCTGCTTCTCCCAGAGCTCAATGCTTGACATCCCAGCTCTGAACTCATTGCAAGGGAAGAAGAAGAAAAAAAAAAAAGAAACCCACAAAGAAAACAAAAAGAAGAAAAAATTTCCCCAATTTCCAAATATTTCTGCTAAAGTGCTTCCCAAATGTGGGCAGCTGATGGCTGCTTCTGGTTCAGCCAGCAGGAAGATTTATTGCTTCTGCTGGTAAATATTGATCTGGATCCTCAATACCTACACAGCAACTCAATGAGGAGAGATGTTTGCTTCCAGAGAAGTCAACTCCCAGTCATTAGCCCAAGCTTCACCAGTGAGCCCTCCTGAGGTGGGCACTCTCCTGGGGCTGGCTCTTTTCCCAAGGGAAGAGACCAAGAAATTCAAAGCCCTGAATTTTCCACCCCAGCCACTTTGACCAAAGAGCCTCCTGCTCAGCAGTGAACCACCCCAGGCCATCCCCTTCCCATCTACATCCCTCCCAGTACCACCACAGAGCTTGGCTCTGTCTCAACCAAGCTCTTCCTCACTGCTCACCCAGTCCCTCCCAGTACCACCACAGAGCTTGGCTCTTCTCAACCAAGCTCTTCCTCACTGCTCACCCAGCTCTGCTCACCCAGTCCCTCCCAGTACCACCACAGAGCTTGGCTCTATCTCAACCAAGCTCTTCCTCACTGCTCACCCAGTCCCTCCCAGTACCACCACAGAGCTTGGCTCTATCTCAACCAAGCTCTTCCTCACTGCTCACCCAGTCCCTCCCAGTACCACCACAGAGCTTGGCTCTATCTCAACCAAGCTCTTCCTCACTGCTCACCCAGTCCCTCCCAGTACCACCACAGAGCTTGGCTCTATCTCAACCAAGCTCTTCCTCACTGCTCACCCAGTCCCTCCCAGTACCACCACAGAGCTTGGCTCTATCTCAACCAAGCTCTTCCTCACTGCTCACCCAGTCCCTCCCAGTACCACCACAGAGCTTGGCTCTATCTCAACCAAGCTCTTCCTCACTGCTCACCCAGTCCCTCCCAGTACCACCACAGAGCTTGGCTCTATCTCAACCAAGCTCTTCCTCACTGCTCACCCAGTCCCTCCCAGTACCACCACAGAGCTTGGCTCTATCTCAACCAAGCTCTTCCTCACTGCTCACCCAGTCCCTCCCAGTACCACCACAGAGCTTGGCTCTATCTCAACCAAGCTCTTCCTCACTGCTCACCCAGTCCCTCCCAGTACCACCACAGAGCTTGGCTCTATCTCAACCAAGCTCTTCCTCACTGCTCACCCAGTCCCTCCCAGTACCACCACAGAGCTTGGCTCTGTCTCAACCAAGCTCTTCCTCACTGCTCACCCAGTCCCTCCCAGTACCACCACAGAGCTTGGCTCTATCTCAACCAAGCTCTTCCTCACTGCTCACCCAGTCCCTCCCAGTACCACCACTCTCAGTGAGGAAGAGCTTGGTTGAGACAGAGCCAAGCTGCAGACCATGCATTAGAATCTCAGAATGGTCTGGGATGGAAAGGACCTTCAAAGATCCTTATGGTCCCTTCCAACCCTGACTGATTCTATGATTCTATGATTCTAAGGTCAGCACATTGCCCTGAAATGTCTGCTGGAGTTCCCTGGAGGTTTTTTTTCCCCTAGGCAGGGATGGCCTCAAGCCCTCCCAGAGGTTGGGAGAAGGGGACAAGGGATGCACAAATCCTGCACTCCAGCAAGAGGGGGAAGGGAGAAGATCTTTGCATTCAACAAGCTGGTAAAGAAGAGGAAGAGGAACAGACTGGGGAGGGAAGCAGCTTCCTTGCAAGTTCCTGAGAGGCCACAGATTTGAGCTGGCTCAAGCTGCAGCAGATAATTCCTCCTCCAGCCCCTCCTGCTGACACTCAGCAGCCTCCACTGCTCAGTAAGGCTCAGCCCTTGGCACTTCCCCTCCCGGCTGGTACCTTGACACGGTTGATGTTCACTCCACTCATGCTTCTGCTGCAGTCTATGAGGAAGATGAACTCCCCTTGGGCTTTCTGGAGGTCAGGCTGGATGGTCCTCAGGTCAGGGCAGAAGTTGAGCATGATGACAGGGTGGTGGGGGATGTCCTTGTTCAGCCTCTTCCTGATGATTTCCGTCTGCAAGACAGAAAAGGAGAGCTCCAGAGGTTGGGGGCTGGAGAAGAGAAGCAGGGAGGTGTGAGAAGAAGAGAAGCAGGGAGGTGTGAGAAGAAGAGAAGCAGGGAGGTGTGAGAAGAAGAAAAGCAGGGAGGTGTGGGCAAGATGTGAGTGTGGGGCTTGTCCTGGCCTTGGTGCTGGTGACACCTCAGCTCCACAGGTTCTTCTGTCCACCCTCCCTGTGGGGCTGCTCCATGGGTGGAGGAGGTTCCTGTCTCCTCCCCAGCCATGGTCATGCTCTGCTGGAAGGCAGAGCCCAAACCAGAGCCTCCCCTGCATGCACAGTGGCAGCCTGGAGGAGCAACGCAAAGGGCTGGCCCCACAGAGCACCTTGCAAAGCTGATTCTCCTGATCTCCTTCCTGAAAACCTGGTTCATCAGAGCAGTTCAGTGTCTCCCCAAGGCACACCAGAGGCTTTGTCTGTGGCTGCTCAATAAGGAGGTGTCAGATGCAGCCCCTGGTGTGCTGCCTCCATTCCTGCCACCTCCTGCCTTGCTGGCTTTTCTGCCCACCCCTTTTCTCTTGTCTCTTTGTACAGGTGGGGAAGGTTTGCAAAGCCAAGCCAGTAGCTCAGGACATGGATAGGGATCAGCCTGATCTGTGTCTCTGTACTGCACACAACCACACAGCCAGAGGATCCTTCTGCTTGGGAAGCTCACCCAGCCCAACCATCCCCCGACCCTGCCAAGGCTGGGGCTAAACCATGGCCCTTAACACCACATCTCTGGGGCTTTGAAACCCCTCCAGGGATGGGGATTCCACCACCTCCCTGGGCAGCCTCTGTCAGTCTTAAAGAACCCTTCCAGTGAAGAGGTTTCTTCTCATGTCCAACCTGATCCTGCCCTGGGGCAACCTGAGGACATTTCCTCTTCCCCTATTGCTTGTTCCTTGGGAGAGAGACCAACCCCCAGCTGGCTCCAACCTCCTTTCAGGGAGCTATAGAGAGCCAGAAGGTCTCCCCTCAGCCTCCTCTTCTCCATGCTAAGCACCCCCAGCTCTGTCTCAACCAAGCTCTTCCTCACTGCTCACCCAGTCCCTCCCAGCACCACCACTCTGCAGCTTGGCTCTGTCTCAACCAAGCTCTTCACCTTGCTCCTCACCAGCCCTGTTCTCCAGACCCTTTTCCAGCTTTCTTGCCTTTCTCTGGCCCTGCTCCAGCCCTTCAACATCCTTCTTGGAAAGAGGGGGACCCCAAAATGCCCCACAACCAGCAGCTCCATTGTCAGAGGCTTTGCTGGCCTCTCCCCCCCTCCTCTTTCAAAGCCTTTTTCTTTCTTTCACCAGGAGTAAACCAGACCCCAGGTAACCAGGCTGGTTTTCTCCAGCCCTGACTCTCATTCCTACATCTACAGGCTAAAAACCCCAACATTTCTTTTCTGGCACTCACCAAGCTCCAGAGTCCCTGTGGATCACAAGCACAGCAGCCTGGCTTCCAGCTGTGCTGCCTGAGTGCTGCTTCCCTGACCCCTGTGAAAGGGCAGCTCCCATTCACAGCAGCAGGGAGCTCACCATCACCCCAGCTCTGGCTCATCCTCCTGCACTTCTCCCTCATGCTTTGGAGTATAAATCAGTCACTGGGAGCTCCAAGGGCTTTTTCCACCCCCCTTTCCCTCCAGCCATATGACATCCTTCTCTTTAGCATCTCAGGTGTTCAGCAGCTTTCAGCCTGGAGGGCTCCTGAATGCCTCTGTCTGAGGGCAGAATGGGGGCCCTGGATCCACAGCATTCCCTGGGATCACAGAATGAGTCAGGTTGGAAGGGATCCTCAGAGCTCATCTTGTCCAACCCCCCTGCAGGCAGCAGGGACATCTCCAACTATATCAGGCTGCCCAGGGCCACAGCAAGCAAGGGATGGAGTCTCAACCACATCCCTGGGCAGCCTGTTCCAGTGTCTCCTCACCCTCCTTGTGCAGAACTTCCTCCTGATGCCCAACCTAAACCTGCCCTGCTCCAGTTTCAAACCACTGCCCCTGGTCCTATCCCCACAGCCCCTTCTGAACAGTCTCTCCCCAGCCTGCCTGTAGGTCCCCTTCAGATATTGAAATGCAGCTCTAAGGTGTCCCTGGAGCCTTCTCCTCTCCAGGCTGAACAGCCTCAACTCTCTCAGCCTGTCCCCACAGCAGAGGTTCTCCAGAGCCCTCTGATCATCTACCTTTGGACCCTCTCCATCAGGTCCATGTCCTTCTTGAGTTGGGAGCCCCACAGCTGGACACAGGACAGGAGGTGAGGTCTCACCAGAGCAGAGCAGAGCAGAGCAGAGGGGCAGGAACACCTCTGTCCCTCTGCTGGCCAAGCTGCTTTTGATGCAGCCCAGGCTATGATTTGCTCCCTAGGACCCCTGACTGTGATGGGGGTGAGCCCACAGCCTGGGTTTCCTACTGACTGCAGAGTGGATTTTACAGGTAAGGCTTCAACAAACCCCTTCAGAGCCAGCAAAGGAGGCATCTCACCTGCACTGCCTCCTCTCCTCCCCTGCCTGCACTCCTGATCTAATCACAGCAAAGGAATTGGGTCCTGCCCACTGACAGAGAGTCACTTCCAGTGCACATTCCCCCCCCTGCCCAGCACCCTTGCCAGCTGATGGGCATCCAAGGCTTCTGCATAAGCAAGCAAGGGAGGAGAACTGGAGATCCTTTACTGCTGACATTTCTGGGCTCCCTCATTGAAGAGGTGCTCAGTGTCCTGCTTCAGCACAGCACCAACAACCTACCCCCAACCATCCAGGGCATTGCTCTGCTTCTTGCCCTTCCCTGGAGGTGCAGCTACCTGCCAGTCCCCCCTGGGGCAAAGAGGTGGCTTTCCTGCAGGGGAATGATCCCCTGACTAGGTAATTTGCCATGCTCAGAGACACAGGCACCATCAGAGAGGCAGCTGAGCTGGAGCGTGGGAGCTGTGCTCTGTTCCACCTGCTGAGCACGGCCAGAGCAGGATCCTGCTGAGCCCTGCTCCCTGCACCCACTGCCAGGGAAGGGGAAGGGCAGGAGGGGTGAAAAGAGCCTTGCTGGGCCTCCAGTGACAGGGGAAATCGTGGCAGCACAGGGAGGCAGCTCTGCAGCAGCTTTGGGATGTTTGCCAAGAGAGAGAGGCTGAGCTCAGGCACTGGGGAATGAGGCACAGGATCATGGAACTGCCTGGCTGGGAAAGACCTTAGGGTGATGGAGTCCAACCATAACCTAGCACCTCCCTGGGCACAGCTGTCAGACTGTGGCCCTGAGCTCCTCATCCAAACATCTTTGACACCCCTCCAGGGATGGTGACTCCAGCACCTCCCTGGGCAGCCTGTGCCAGTCTTTGAGAACCCTTTCAGTGAGGAAGTTTCTTTTCATGCCCAGCCTAAACCTCCCTTGGTGCAATTTCAGGCCTCTTGCCCTACCCCTTGTGCCTTGGGGGAAGGAGAATATTCCAGGTGAGGCTCAGCAGGGCTCTGGGCAGCCTGATCTAGCTGAGGATGTTCCTGCTGACTGCAGAGGGGGTGGATGACCTTTGGAGGTCCTTTCCAACCCAGACCATTCTGTGATGCCCTGGAGAAGAGACCATCACCCACCTGGCTCCAGCTTCCTTTCAGAGAGTTGTAGAGAGCCAGAAGGTCTCCCTTCAGCCTCCTCTTCTCCAGGCTGAACACCTCCAGCTCCCTCAGCTGCTCCTTGTGTTCAAAGAGCCTTGTTGCCCTTCTCTGGACCCCCTGCAGCACCTCAAAGCCCTTCAGACACGTGGAGAATGAGCAAACTCATCTCAGAGGGACCTTTAGAGGTCCCTTCCAACCCAGACCATTGGACCCTGGCTCCAAGCTCCTTTCAGGGAGCTGCAGAGAGCCAGAAGGTCTCCCCTCAGCCTCCTCTTCTCCAGGCTGAACACCTCCAGCTCCCTCAGCTGCTCCTTGTGTTCAAAGAGCCTTGTTGCCCTTCTCTGGACCCCCTGCAGCACCTCAAAGCCCTTCAGACACGTGGAGAATGAGCAAATTCATCTCAAGGGGGATGAACTCAAGGGGGATGCTCACCCCTGGTCACAAAGAGCAGGGGGCTGGCACAAGCACATCCAGGGCTGTGCTTCCACAAGCCTGGCTCTTAGCTGAAGACAACCAAGCTGGAAAAATCAGCTCCACTCCAGCCCTCACCACTGAGCCCAGGCACACTGAGTGCTGTGGCAGCTCTGAAGTGCTGCCTGTCACTCACTGCCTGGGAGAGGAGACACAAATCCCCCAGCAGAGGTTCCTTGTTTGCTGATCAGCAGAACAAAGAGAAGCTTTCTCCTGCCTTGTCTGCTGCTCAGCTCATTATTTCCAGCACAATCACTTCTCCCTCTCTGACAGCTCTCCAGAAAAGGTAAACATTTACTGAGCAATTAAAAGCATATTTTATTCTGTGTCACTGCAGTAATTATACTCCCCTTAGTGCAGTGACAATGCACCTAGCTAATGATGCTAGGCTAGACCAGCACTAATTACACACACAGCAACCACCTCCCAGCTCCTTCCACACTTGCTCTAGCAGCAGCAGCATGGAATGGCTTGGACTGGAAGGGATCTCAGAGATCATCCTCTCCAACCCCCCTGCCATGGGCAGGGACACTTCTCAGCTTGACTTGGTTGCTCAAGGTCTCATCCAACCTGGCCTTGGATACCTCCAAGGAAGGGGAATCCACAGCCTCTCTGAGCTGCCTGTTCCAGAGTCTCACCACCCTCCTACTGAAGAACTTCTTCCTCAGCTCCACTCTAACCCTGCTCTGCCTCAGCTTCAAACCATTCCCCCTTGGCCTGGCTCAGACACCCTCATGAGAAGTCCCTCTGCAGCCTTCCTGTAGGATCCCTTCAGCTATTGGAAGGCAGCTCTGAGGTCCCCCTGGAGCCTTCTCCTCCCCAGACTGAACACCCCCAGCCCCCTCAGCCTGGCCTCACAGCAGAGCTGCTCCAGCCCTTGGATCATCCCCGTGGCCCTCCTTAGGACCTGCTGCAACAGCTCTGTGTCCTTCTCCTCCTGCTGGGGACACCAGAACTGGAGGCAGGACTGGAGGTGAGGTCTCAGCAGAGCAGTCATGGGGCAGAATGCCCTCTCCTGCCCTGCTCCTCCACACAAGCCCCTTCTGAGGGAGGATGCTGCAGAACTTCTTGGCCCAGTGTGGTATCTGGTGCTTGCACAGCTCCAGCCCCAAGGTGAGCCTCAGCTGGCACCTGCAGCTTCTGCTTCTCACCTTTTTCTCAGCACTGGAGTCTTTCTTAGTGCCTTTGATGAAGTCATTCTTCCCCTTCAGGTGTCGTTCGTACTCTGCAGGTGTCATGTCACCCTCTTCCATCAAGATGTGAGGCATGTGGGGCTCTGGAAATGCAGAGAATCAGGTGAAAACATCATAGAATCACAGAATGGTAGGGGTTGGAAGGGCCCTCTGGAGATCATCCAGTCCAACCCCCCCTGCCAGAGCAGGATCACCCAGGGCAGGGCACACAGGAACACATCCAGGAGGGTTTTGAAAGTCTCCAGGGAAGGAGACTCCACAACCTCTCTGGGCAGCCTGCTCCAGGGCTCCAGCACCCTCACAGCAAAGAAGTTTCTCCTCCTGCTTAAGTGAAATCTCTTGGGGTCCACTTTGTGCCCACTGCCTGTCCCTGGGCACCACTGAGCAGAGTCTGGCCCCAGCCTCTTGCCCCCCACCCTGTAGCTCTTGCTGAGCATTGCTCAGATCCCTTCCTCAAGTTTCTCCTCATGCTGAGGTGGAGCCTCCTGGGTTCCAGCCATTGTTCCTTGGCCTGTCACTGGGTGCCATTGAAAAGAGCCTGGCACCTTCACCCTGACACCCACCCCTCAGGGATTTAGAGATGTCAGCAAGATCTCCTCTCAGCCTTCCCCAGGCTCAACAGCCCCAGGGCTCTCAGGCTTTCTCCACAGATCTTCAAGCCCCCCAGTCATCCTCACAGCCCTCTGCTGGACTCTCCCCAGCAGATCCCTGCCTCTCTTGAATTGGGAAGCCCCAAACTGGATGCAGAATTCCAGGTTGTGGCCTCAGCAGGGCAGGGTAGAGCAGAGGGGCAGGAGAACCTCCCCAGCCCTGCTGGCCACCACTTTGTGCTGCGCCCCAGGAGACCATCGGCCCTCTCTGGCCACCAGGGCACATCACTGTCCCCTGGAGCACTTGCTGTCCACTAGGACTCCCAGGTCTTTCTCCACCTACCACTGGGATGGATGAGGATCTCCACAGGCCTGTCAAAGGTGTGTTTGTTGGCCAGGGTGATCAGGATGCTCTTGGCGGAGCGGGCGGAGGGGTCGGCGTCCGCCCGGATCTCGTGGGTAGGGCTCTCAACACCTGCCCAGGGAAACCAAGGGGAGGTCAGAGGCTGAGGGTGGGAAGCCCAAGGAGAGGAGACAACCAGATGGCAGAGGAACAGGAGCCAAGCAGGCTGTGTGATGCCTCTACTGTATCACCCTCCCCACGGTAACACCAGCGCTCTCCTGGTACATCCACCCCAGCACGGTGGACCTGCCAACACTGGCTCCACGTGGAGGAGGCAGAGAAGGAGGAAGAGCTTGGCTGTTGCCTGGAGGTGGTGATCAAGCAGCCTGGCAGCCCCTACCTGCCAGCAGGCATGGCCCCCGGATCTCCAGATGGAAGCTGAACTCGTACTCGAAAGGGTTGGTGACCTCCCTCTGCAGCAGCTGAGCCAAGCAGGACCTGCTCCCTTGCTCCTGCCTCTTCAGTCCACAGTGGTTCTTGTCCCTGTTGGTGAGGGCAACCCCAGTCAGCACCTTCTACCCCCCCTCCAGGAACTGCAAATCAGCTGGAGGTGGAGCCTGCAGCAGCTCTCCAGCCTCCCACGGCAGCTGCAGCCTTCCCTTCCCCGCCAGAGCCCATCCCCTGGTTTTCCATACGTTCGGAGCTGGTGGCTGGAGAAGCTGCTGGTGTTCTCCAGGCTGGGCTGAGGGACCCTGGGGACGCAGACAGCTGGCAGAAGGACCCTCACAGCCCCGCTGGGCAGTGTCTGCAGCTCAGAGGAGGTGCTGATGAAGATGGAGACGCTCTCCAGGGGAGGAATGACGCCCAGGTTAGCCACAAAGACAACCCTCTCCAAGTCCTCATCCATCAGGAGCCTTCCTGCACAGGGAGAGGACCACACCACAGGGAGACGTGGTGTCACAAGCAGGGACAATACTGCTGCCCAGGCCTCCTGTGAGCACCCCAAAGCAACCCTCAGTGCACACAGCAGCATTTCCCCACACAGCCTGAGCCCCAGCCCCCTGCACCGCTCCCTTGGCTGTCCAGAATGGAGGAGACTCTGAAACATGAGCACCAGAACCCAAGGCTCAGCCTTTGGAAGGAACCTTCTTGATGCCATGGCATGTGCCAGGCAGCCAGCCACCCTCTGCCACCTCCTCTTTGCTTCCCCATCACAGGATCAGAGGATGTTAGGGGTTGGAAGGAACCTTAAAGATCATCTCAAAGGAGCAGAGGATGTTAGGGGTTGGAAGGGACCTTAAAGATCATCTCACAGGAGCAGAGGATGTCAGGGGTTGGAAGGGACCTTAAAGATCATCTCA
>VXBD01010358.1:8967-23696 GCA_013399975.1 Indicator maculatus | reverse complement strand
CTTTCCCCCTCCCCCCCGTTTTCTGTTCTGAGGTATCAAAGGGGCAGGGAGAGCCTTGTCCTGAGCCTTTGAAGTGGGGTCCTGCTGACAGCAGCGCCTCGGGGCGACCCTGGGCTGGAGGTGCCAGGATTTAGGAGGATTCAACAGGATTTAGGAGGAGGGAAAGAAGCAACCTTCCTTCCTTTTGAATTTTGCGATCGTTCTTTGAGTTGATTGGAAGCCTCTATCTGTCCTCCACCTGCATTCAGACACAGCCCTGCCAGCAGGACCTCCTCACAGCAGGTCACCAAACCTGTGTTCTGACTTCCAGGAGCCAAAAAGTCCCTTTTCCCTGTCTTTTTTTTACTGGCAAAACTACATTTGTGTAAGGTGTTGGGTCTGGTTTGTTTTTCTGAGCCACTCGAGTGCTGCTCTTCAGCACAGAGGGCTTTAACCCAGCTCCAGGAAGACCCTCAGGGCTCCTCTCCCCATCACACTTCTGGTGGTGAAACCAAATCTCATTGAGAGGGATTCATCCTGGAGCAGCTCTTGGCACCTAGGACTGCCCTCTGCTCGAAATTCCTATCTTTAGAGTGGAAATCTTTTCCTGTTTGTGGTCAGGAGAGCAGAGACACGGGGGCCAGCAAACAAATTTCTTCTCCATGTTGTCATCACAGCTTTGAAAATGACTTAAAAGTCTTGGAATTGAGCTCATCTCCTCTCACTTACTTCAGCACATTCACCTTGGGTTTTCACTGCTGAGTCTGGAAGCCTTGGTGGAAGCTCAGGTTTTCCTGGCCAGCAGTGGAATTCAGGCACAGTGGCTCTTGCACAACTCTGATTTTGTGTCTTTTTTTTTTTTTTTTCTCCTCCCTTGTAGCTGAGCAGTTTAAACCTGAAGGAGGAAAAACCCAAAGTAGATGCCAATGGTGAGTTTCAGCCTCTCAAAAGGGGGTAGAAATGTTTCTCAGGTGGTTTTGGGCTGCTGCTGCTAAAGTAAATTCCCCATCAGTCCAGAATTTCCAGAAAAAGGGAAACATAAAGCTGAAATTAAACAGCACCACCCCTAAACTGTCTTTGTCTTCATTTAGGTGCTGTGATCAAGGCTGATGACAATGTGGAGAAGACAGAGGATGAGGAGAAGGGTAAGTGCTGCCTTGGGAAAGGCTTCCTCAAGGAGTGTTGGAAAGGAATTAAGTTATATGTGCTTAGTGAGTCTGCCTTGTGTCCCTGATCCTGTGTCCTGCATGTCCTAACCCTTTTAAAGCTACTGAGTCCTGTAATAACTTAGGAGACTCCTGAATTAGAGTGGAGTAAGGGGATAGCAGAGTCCTCAAAGGCAGGGCTGGCTACAGGAGCAGTTGGATTACCTGGGGCTGGAATTGCTGGAGCAACACCAAGTTGCTTTTGTAGCTGTTAAGAGGTGGATGCTGGCTCTGCATCTTTGGGTGGCTTTGAAAAAAAAAAAAAGGTATATTAGCAAAACCCCCAAAGTGCAGGGGTTTAACCTTCAGTTTTGATCTCCCTTCTCCTCAGCCCTTGCTGCTTTTCAGCCCGGGATTTTTTTTCAAAGTACTGTTTTTCCTCAAAATTTCCTGTTAAAAAAAAAAAAAAGAAAGGAAAAAAAAACACCTAAAAGGTCTCTGCCCACAGGTCAGGTAAGGCTGCAAGAGGTTTTGAACCCTGTCCTGCCTTCCAGCTGGGTGCTAAGATTCAACATCTAGAAAGAAATTCTTTCCGGTGAGGGTGGGGAGACAGTGGAACAGGTTGCCCAGGGAGGTTGTGGATGCTCCCTCCCTGTTCAAGGCCAGGCTGGATGAGGCCTGGAGCAAGCTGGGCTGGTGGGAGGTGTCCCTGCCAAAGGCAGGGAGGTTGGAACTGGATGAGCTTTAAGACCCCTTCCTACCTAAACCTTTCTGTTTATTCCGTGAATCTGAAAGAAGCAGAGTTCTGCACTGGGTAAGATCCCCCTTAAATCAGCACTCACTTGGGTTTGTTTTCCTGGATATTAAATGTGGATCTCTGGGATACCTTGAGAGAGAGATCCAGAGAGTTTGGGCTCTCCTGTGACATTGGTCCTTAACGGAGGATTTCAGTGCTTGGCTCCACCTCGGCCTTTTGCGCTGCCTCGGTAACCTCCCGCTTCAGTGGGGCAGGCTGGGATTTACTTCTCCTTGCCCCTCCTTTTCTGGCAGAGGACAGAGCTGCCCAGTCCCTGCTGAACAAGCTGATCCGCAGTAACCTGGTGGACACCACAAACCAAGTGGAGGTGCTGCAGAGGGACCCCACATCACCTCTCTACTCCGTCAAGTCGTTCGAGGAGCTGCGACTGTAAGTGCCCGCAGGGATGAGCCACAGGCTCCTCTGCCCTGAGCTGTTAAAACCCAGGGAGGGAGATTTCCTTAAAGAGGCTCCCTCCTGGCTGTGTTTTTCAGCCCACTCAGGGGTAGGCAGCCTTGTTCTTGGACTTGGGGAGAGCCTTGCCTCGTGTTTGGTGAGGCTGCGGGAGCAGGTGGGAGTTTGGAGCCGATCAGATGGAGCTTTTCCTCATGTCCCAGAAGATTCCTTGGCTTAGAAGTGCAGGGGTTTCTCTTTCAAGTTGCTTCAAAGCTGGTCATTAATAAATGAGCTCCTCATTACTGTTTAAATGCAAGGAGAAGTGGTTTTGGTTATGAAAGCTTCTGTCTCCACCAAGCCCATTTCCATTCCTGCTCTCTCTCATCAGCTCCTCTGAGTTTTTAACCTGTGGGTTTTGGTCTGGTGTGTGATGAGCTGAGTGAGGTGAGCAGAGGAGGAGGAGGGCTGTCTTTCCACACCACTGTCACTGGGTGATTGAATTGCAGAGTGAGACATTTGCTGTGTCCCAGGTGGGGTTTCAGCACCAGCTCCCCAGCAGAGCAGGGGAGGCTCAGGCAGGTGTTTGGCAGCTGGTGCTGGTGTTTTGGGAAACAAGGGATTTGGTGGAGTTTTTTTGGCAGAAGTAATGAACACAACCATCTCCATTCCTGCTCTGAGGGTTATTTGTGAAGGTCCTGAAGCAGCAGTGAATAGCACAGAAGGGGAAAGCTCATCTGGGCTCTGCCAGTGATACTGGAGGTGCTTCTGGTGTTAGTATTTGTGACCCTTCCTACTGAATACCTTCACCCATGGGGCTTTCCAAGCTGTGTTTAAGGCATGGTAGGTTTGTGTAGCTTTTTAATGTGCTAAAGAAGCTGCCCTGCTAGGACTGTTGTTGGTTACAAGGGTCTAGAGCACAAGGGGTTTGAGGAGCAGCTGAGGGAACTGGAGAAGAAGAGGCAGAGAGGAGACCTTCTGGCTCTCTACAACTCCCTGAAAGGAAGGTTTGAGACAGGTGGGGGTTGGTCTCTTCTCCCAAGGAACAAGTGATAGGACAAGAGCAAACAGCCTCAAGTTGTGACAGGGTAGTTTTAGGTTGGACATGAGGAATAATTTCTTCTCTGGAAGTTTGTCCAGTCCTGGTCCAGGCTGCTCAGGGCAGTGGTGGAGTCCCCATCCCTGGAGGAGGTTTCAAAGCCATGGAGATGTGGTGCTGAAGGCCATGGTTTAGCAGCAGACTTGGTAGTGCTGGGTTAATGGTTGGACTTGGTGATCTTAGGAGTCTTTTCCAGCCTAAACAATCCTGTGATCTCAGGTTTGCTGCTCTTTTTTGCAGCTCCACAGGGAAGAGTGAGCTGGTGAGACTGGGAGCTGTCAGGGTGTTGTTTCCCTTGGTTATTGTTAGTGGTTGAACTCCTACAAAAGAAAAGTAAATAAATAAATAAAAAAGCCAAATTGTGCAGTGCCTGTCAGACTGGTTCCAAGCTCTCAAAAGCCAAAACTCCAAGTGGGTTAATGATGAGGCAGTTGGACTAATTGAGTCTTGGGTTTGTTATGACTTGGTGTGTCCTTGGCAACTGTGGCAGAGCAGCTCTGCAAGTCCTCCCTGCTGAGCACTCCACAAGGTTATGTTTTCAAAGAGCTTTTTGTTCCAGCCCTCCATACAAGGTGTCTGAAAAGCTTCTTGTGCTGAATGGGAAGCTCTCCATGGAACCTCTTACCTGCACTGAGGGGAAAGCCTCTGCTTCTGAGCACCATCACAGCACTCCAGGAACTCTTTGGGGGGGTCACCAGCAAAGAGTTCTCTGGCACCATAACCTGGGTTTCAGGTTGTTCTTGGATCTCTTTTTCTTCTGCACAAGGGTCTGCTGAGACTGGAAATGTGTCCTCAGGTCCTTTTTCTCAACTCTGTGGTTTGAGTGCTGGGTTATAACTGTGGACCACCAAGTCCAGTCTCAGTGAACTAAGCTGACCAGTCCTGGGCACTAAGCCAGGATTGCTCTGGTGTTATGATGCCAGGCAGAACCCATCACAACCTGCTGAAGTCCTTGCAAATGGTTTCATGATGTCACTCCTCCTGTGCTGAAGTTCCTTTGTCCTTTATTTGAGTCTTCCAAGAGGGGATGATTTTGGAGCTGAGATTAGGCATGGCTGAGGGAAAGGGACTGGCCTGGAGGATGAGATTAATGCTCTGCTCTGGGATTCCTGGGAAAGCTGCTTTAGGAGGAGAAGCTCAATGCTTGCTGGTGGAGCCTGGCACTGCTATGAGGATAGGCTGAGGGAGCTGGGGTTGTCCAGGCTGGAGAAGAGAAGGCTCTGTGGGGACCTTAGAGCTGCCTTCCAATAGCTGAAGAGATTCTACAGGAAGGCTGCAGAGAGAGTTTTCAGGAGGATTTCTAGAGATAGGACAAGGGGGAATGGCTTGAAGCTGAGGGAGGGCAGGGTTAGGCTGGAGCTGAGGAAGAAGTTCTTCAGTAGGAGGGTGGTGAGACTCTGGAACAGGTTGCCCAGTGCTGTGACACCTGGCTTGCCAGAGAGCTGGGAAGGGCTGATTTACTCATGGATGGGTTTCTGAAAAGCTTCCTCTCCAGATTTTCTGCTGCCACTGATAGCTTCCAGGCACTGATGGCCCTGGTGTGTCTGTAGGGGTACACAGAAAGGGGCAGCTCTAGCTCTAGTTGCAAGGATTTTTCCTCTCACCTCATTTTGTGAGAAAAGCAAATGTGCTTCAACAGGTCATGGTAGAAGACTCTTCTGTTTTTCAGGAAACCACAGCTGCTGCAAGGAGTCTATGCCATGGGCTTCAACAGACCATCTAAGATCCAAGAGAATGCCCTGCCCATGATGCTGGCTGAGCCGTACGTACACCTGCTCCCTGCTCACTGCTCCCTGCTCCCCTCCCCTGCCACAAGCATTTGAAGGATTTGGTGTGCTCTGAGCTCTGGAGGGGAGGGTAGTATCCATCTATGGGACAGCCAACATCAGAGAGACCTGAGGAGGGCTACCAAGATAATCAGAGGGCTGGAGAACCTCTCTTCTAAAGACAGGCTGAGAGAGTTGGGGTTGTTCAGCCTGGAGAGAAGACTCCAGGGACACCTCAGAGCTGCATTTCAGTATCTGAAGGGACCTACAGGAAGGCTGGGGAGGAACTGTTCAGAAGGGCTTGCGAGAATATAGGACAAGGGGTAGTGGTTTGAAACTGGAGCAGGGGAGGTTTAGGTTGGACATCAGGAGGAAGTTCTGCACAAGGAGGGTGGGGAGACACTGGAACAGGCTGCCCAGGGATGTGGTTAAGACTCCATCCCTGGAGACATTCAAGATCAGGCTTGATGTGGCCCTGGACAGCCTGATCTAGTTGGAGGTGTCCCTGCTGCCTGCAGGGGGGTTGGACAAGATGACCTTGGAGGGTCCCTTCCAACCCCATGCAGTCTATGAATGGTGGTGGGGGAGCTGTCCAGGCTGTGATGAACAAGTTCCCATGCCACAGTCTTTCTGTGGTCACAAACTGTGTGACAGCAGCCTTAGATTTGTCCTCTTCCTGGGGCTGGTAAGATGTGCTGCCACCGAGGTCAATCCCAGTTTCCCAGTCAGTGCAGTGGAGAAACCATGAGGCTGCTCCAGGAACCCTGGGAGGTGGGAGCAGGGTACTGCCTGCAGGGCTGCTCTGCACCCCTGAGCTGCAGCCTGTGCAGACACTAGGGGGAGATGTGCAAAAGAGGAAAAGTAGTGGCAGATACGAGCAGCTTTCCTCTGGCAGATAAGAGCAGCTTTCCTCCAGCTCTCCATATCAGGAGGTGCTGGAAGGGGGCAGAAATGAACTTGTGCCTTGTGGAGCGTAGCTGGTGGAGCCCTGCACCAGTCCAGAGCAGGGGTAAAGCTGGAAGGTGTTCAGATGCCACTCTCTTGAGTCTTGTCCATCCTTCAAGCCCATGATGACGTTGTCTGGGTGCTCCACCTGTTGAGCTGATGTCTCCTGTGTGTTCTGCAGCCCACAGAACTTGATTGCACAGTCTCAGTCTGGTACTGGCAAGACAGCTGCCTTTGTCCTGGCCATGCTCAGCCGAGTGGAACCTGGGAACAAGTACCCACAGGTGATGCTTCTGCTTTGGGACTGTTCTGGGGGGGCTTCATGAAGGGGTAGAGAAGAGGCTGAGACCTTTGATAGTCAGTTCATAGCTTAATGCACCTACCTCTGGGGTGCAAAGGGCTGGGCAGGGGCTGGGGATGTGAGGGTCTATGAAAATGCAAAAGGTAAGGGTTTTATGGCAGCAGAGAATGACAGAATCCTTTAGGTTGGAAAAAGACCTTCAAGGTCTTCAACTTGTTCCTGCCAGTCCCTTCCTTGCATCACTCAGGATGCCATTGCTCTGTGAAGAGTTGGATCAGGATAATATCATTCTGGGAGGAATTAAATCAGAGCAATGCTGTGGGCTGAAGGGAGCTGACTAAGTGGGATTTGGGATGCAAGAGAAGAGATCTGTGACAGTAGAGCAGAAGTTCCAAGGAATCATAGAATCACTAAGGTTGGAAAAGACCTCCAAGATCATCAAGTCCAGCACTGCCAAGACCACCACTAAACCATGTCCTGAGCACCACATCCAGACCTTTTTTGAACACTTTCAGGGATGGTGGTGCTACCACTTCCCTGGGCAGCCCAGAAAGGGCTTTGTAACCCAGTCTCCTTAGGAGATAGTTGAGCAGTGTAGCCAAGGGAGAATTCTTCCCTCAAAAGATGCCATTCTTATCTCTTGAGTCTAACTGTAGGCATTGGGTTCCTTGTCACTACTGTCCCCTGGCAGAGGATCTGCACTCTGGGGCCTGAGAAGCAGAACTGGCTGCAGAAAGGCAGCAACTTAGCAACTCATTCCCCTGGTCTCAGGCTCTCAGAACCTGTTCAGCTGCTCAATGTCTTAATCTTCAGGAAAACTTCAGCCACAAAGATTTTTCCAAAGCCAGTGTGCTGGTGTTGCCCAGGACCCTGACATCTCCAACCTGTTGTCCTTCTGTCCCTGCAGTGTTTGTGCCTTTCCCCAACCTATGAGCTGGCTCTTCAGACAGGAAAAGTGATCGAGCAGATGGGGAAGTTCTACCCGGAGCTGAAGTTGGCCTACGCCGTCCGAGGCAATAAACGTGAGTGAGCTGAAAGCAGCAGCAGCAGACTGTCAGTGAGGCACTGACTGTCTGTGGTGGTGCAGAGCAGCAGGGTGCTGAAACAGGCTCCTGCAGAGTGTTTTGCTGGCAGTGCAGCCATCCCCTGACAGCCCTTCCTTTCTGTCTTGGCAGTGGAGAGAGGTCAGAAGATCTCGGAGCAGATCGTGATCGGCACGCCCGGCACGGTGCTGGACTGGTGTTCCAAGCTCAAGTTCATAGATCCCAAGAAAATCAAAGTCTTTGTCCTGGATGAGGCTGATGTGATGATAGCAACCCAGGGCCACCAGGACCAGAGCATTCGCATTCAGAGGTAAGGACTCACAGAATCATTAAGCTGGGACAAGGCCTCTGAGGTCATCAAGTCCAACCTTCTACCCAGCACCTCCATGACCCTGAGTGCCACATCTTCCTTCAACACCTCCAGGGATGGGGACTCCACCACCTCCCTGGGCAGTGTGTTCCAATGCCTGACCACTCTTGCAGGAAAGAAATTGTTCCTAATGTCTGACCTAAGCCTCTCCTGGAACAGCTTGTGGCCATTTCAAACCATGGGGCTGGCTTGAGAGCAGCCCTGAAGAAAGGGACTTGGGGGTGCTGGTGGATGAGAAGCTCAACAGGAGCCAGCAGTGTGCACTTGTAGCCTGGAAAGCCAATCCCATCCTGGGCTGCAGCAAGAGAAGTGTGGCCAGCAGGTCAAGGGAGGTGATTGTCCCTCTCTGCTCCACTCTGCTGAGACCCCACCTGGAGCTCTGTGTCCAATTCTGGAGCCTCTGTTACAGAAAGGGTCTGGAGGTGCTGGAAGGTGTCCAGAGAAGGGCCATGAGGATGAGCAGAGGGCTGGAGCTGCTCTGCTACAGAGACAGACTGAGAGAGTTGGGGTTGTGCAGTCTGGAGAAGAGAAGGCTTCCAGGAGAACTTCTTGTGGCCTTCCAGTATCTGAAGGAGCCTCCAAGAAAGCTGGGGAGAGACTTTTTAGGGTGTCAGGGAGTGATAGGACTTGAGGGAATGGAAAAAAACTAGAAATGGGGACTCTGCAGAGAGGGCAGGGGTGGGCAATTAACCCCACCCATGATGAGTTCCCCTCTGCTGCACCCCTCAGCTGTAATTAGTGCTTCCTAATTCCCAAGTGATGGCACAGAAGGTGATGGCCACAGCTCCAAAGCCCCAGGACAGACTGGTGAGGGTGCCCCTGCCTCCCCCTCTCCCCCAGGTAATGGTAGGGCTGGGGGGAATGGAACAAAACTAGAAATGGGGAGATTCAGATTGGATGTTAGGAAGAAATTCTTCCCCATGAGGGTGGGGAGAGACTGGCAGAGGTTGCCCAGGGAGGTGGTGGAAGCCTCATCCCTGGAGGTTTTTAAGGTCAGGCTGGATGTGGCTGTGAGCAACCTGCTGTGGTGTGAGGTGTCCCTGCCCATGGCAGGGGATTTGGAACTGGCTGAGCCTTGAGGTCCCTTCCAACCCTGACAGTTCTATGATTTCCTCTCATCCTCACTGCCCAAGGGGGTTTCTGTTTCTTTGGCTCTGTGGCTGTTCTGCCATGGAGGGACAGCAGGGCTGGATTCTAGACTGGTGTCTTCACTGCCAAAGCAGCAAGATTAAACTGATATATTTAGCCTTAATCCAGGTGGTTAACAGAGGCAGAGGGGCAGGGCATGAGGAACAGTTCTCTTTTCCTACAGTATGAAAAAAACCTGTCCCTGGCTTGATTAATTTTTCAGATTTCAGGACTTGGATCCCTCTGCTCCAGGAGGGAACATCCAGGTGGGATAAGATGAGCATTAATCCTTCCAGCCACCAAAAGGACTGGGTCTGGGGCTTTGCTCATAGCATCATGGTGATGTTAGGTTGATGGCTGGACTTGATGATCTCTTTTCCAAGCCAAACAATTCTTTGATTCTAGGATCAATCCCATCAGGATATCAGGAACAGCCATGCTGAACCCTGCTCCTTTTGCTCCCTCTTGCAGAATGCTCCCCAGGGACTGCCAGATGCTTCTCTTCTCAGCCACTTTTGAGGACTCCGTGTGGAAATTTGCTCAGAAAGTTGTTCCAGACCCAAACATCATCAAACTGAAGCGAGAGGAGGAGACTCTGGACACTATAAAGCAGTACTATGTGCTGTGCAATAACAGAGATGAGAAGTTCCAGGCTCTCTGTAACATCTATGGTGCCATCACCATTGCCCAGGCCATGATCTTCTGCCACGTGAGTCCTGTTTGGGGAGCATTAGGGTCTGGTGGTGCTGAAAACTGCCTTGTGAGGAAGAAACCAAGAAGATGAATTCCTTTTTCTAGCTTTTTTTTTTTTTTTTTTGAGGGACTCTTGAAGGACACAGAGCTGGTGGAGCCTGGCACTGCTATGAGGAGCTGAGGTTGTTCAGCCTGGAGAAGAGAAGACTCTGTGGGGACCTTAAAGCTGCCTTCCAATAGCTGAAGGGATCCTACAGGATGGCTGCAGAGAGATTTTTTTCATGAGGGGTGTCCAGAGATAGGACAAGGGGGAATGGTTTGAAGCTGAGGGAGAGCAGGGTTAGAGTGGAGCTGAGGAAGAAGTTCTTCAGGATGATGGTGGTGAAAGTCAGGTTGCCCAGAAAGGTTGTGGATGACCTCTCCCTGGGGGTGTTCAAGGCCAGACTGGATGAGGCCTTGAGCAGCTGAGTCTAGTTGAGAGGTGTCCCTGCCCATAGTAGGGAGGTTGGAAGAGATGATCTCTAAGGTCCCTTCCAACCCAGGCCATTCAGTGAAATCTTGAGAGCCATGATAGCCAGAGCAGGTTTGTTTCTCTGGGTTTGGCCATTCAGGTTGGTTTTAGTCTTGATTTCTCTGAAAGAAAGATCAGAGCAATGCAGTTTTCCAGAACAAATTATTGTTGAGGACTACTGAAAAAAAACCAAAGAACAAATTCCCAAGGATGGAAAATGGATGAGAACAGGACAGAGAGAGGGATGGAGGAGTCTTGGATGCACCTGGGACTCTGGGATCTCCTGGGAGTTACACTGAGCCTTTCTTTTTTTTTTCTGGAAGCTACCATAATAACTCTTAGTTCAAAACCAGTGCTGACAGCACCAGAACAGCCATGTAAAACTATCCCAGGCAGGATAAAACCTCTGTTTGGAGTCTTGTTCTGGCTGGCTGCTCAAGATGTGATCATATCAGACATAGCTGGAGCTCAAAATACAAACATCCTAATGGTAAAATGTTTAATTCAAACCTTCATGGAGCCTCTGCTGGATTTCACAACTGGGCTCAGCTCTAACCCTGACATTTCCAAGCTGAGTGGTTTTGTTTACTTGATGCTCCTTGGGAGTTTTCAGTCTCTAAATGTAATCCCTCAGAGTGAAAGCTGAGGAGCAGAGCACAAAGGAAACATGGCCTTTGAGGAAGGGTTCCTGGGTGGCTGATGCACCCTTTCCAATTTCTGCTAAGAGAGCTGGGAGCAGAGTTTGCAAAGGAGCAGGGGTGAGCACAGCACTCAGAGCTGTTTGCTTTGGAGGTGTAAAAACTGAGCAGCCACAGAGCTTCCAGTCAAGCCCAGAATTAGACAACTAAGGATGGTTTGGGTTGGAAGGGACCTTAAAGATCATCTCATTTCAACCCTCCTGACACTTTGCACTAGCCCAGGCTGCTCAAGGCCTCATCCAACCTGGCCTTCAACACCACCAGGCTTGGAGCCACCACAACTTCTCTGGGCAACCTGTTCAGTGCCTCACAACCATCATGGGGAAGAATTTCTTCCTCATGTCTGATCTAAATCCAGCTTCTTCCAGTTTGAAGTCACCATCCCCCATCCTATCACTCCCAGCCCTTGTCAAAAGTCCCTCCCCAACTCTCCTGTAGCCCCCTTCAGGTACTGACAGGCTGCTGTAAGGTCTCCCCAGAGCCTTCTCTTCTGCAGGCTGAACAGCCCCAACTCTCTCAGCCTGTCCTCACAGCAGAGCTGCTCCAGCCCCCCTGCTCATCTTCATGGTCTCTTTTGGACCCACCATAACAGGTCCACGTCCTCCTTGTGTTGGGAGCTCCAGGACTGGCCCCAGCAGTGCAGGGGGGGGTCTCAGCAGAGCTGAGGGGCAGAATCACCTCTCTGCCCCTGCTGGCCACGCTGCTGGGGATCAGCCCAGGACAGGGTTGGTCCCAGGACAGGGTTGGTCCCAGGACAGGGTTGGTTTCTGGGCTGCAAGTGCACGGTGCCAGCTCAGGAGGGGCTGGTTCCTGCTGTGTTCAAGCTCCCTGCCAGAGCTGGTGCCCACTTTTGTGTTCCAGACTCGGAAGACAGCGAGCTGGCTGGCAGCAGAGCTCTCCAAGGAAGGCCATCAGGTGGCATTGCTCAGTGGGGAGATGATGGTGGAGCAGAGAGCTGCTGTCATCGAGCGCTTCCGAGAGGGCAAGGAGAAGGTGCTGGTGACCACCAACGTCTGTGCCAGAGGTAGGGGCTGGGGAAGGGCAGGAGCAGCCAGGCCCAGTGCTGCTGGCTGGCTTTGGAATGAGTTCACATCCTCAGACATTCCATTCTGGGTAAATCAGAGTCCTTCAAGTAATTCCTGGACCTCTGGGCATAGAGAGAGAGGTGCCTGTGGTAAACAAAGGATTGCTTGTAGGCTGCTTGCAACTCGAGATGAAAAGTCCATCCTGTGAGAACTTCTGGCATCAGAGTCTGGCTGGGACCTCTGACCCTCAGGGTTTAAAATAAACATGTGCTGAATTATGGAAAAGTCCTGAACACCAGCAGGAATTTGTGTTGCAATTTGACATCCTAGAACAGTTAAGACAACACAGCACATGGGGGAGGGAAAAAGCTTTGGAGAGGAGGAGTTTCCAAAAGATGGAACTGAATCACAGAAGTGTAGGGCTTGGAAGGGACCTCTGGAGATTGAGTCCAACCCTCCTGCCAAGGTAGGTTCACCTAGAGAGGGTCACACAGGAGTATGTCCAGCTGGGTTTTGAATGTCTCCAGAAATGGAGGCTCCACCACCTCTCTGGGCAGCCTGCTCCAGGGTTCCACCACTGTTAAATTCAAAAAGTTCCTTTGCATGTTTAGATGGAACTTCTTATGGTCAAGTTCCTGCCTGTTGCCCCTTGTCCTGTTGCTGGGCATCCTCCTGACACTGACCCTTGAAGTATTGATCAGCATTGATGAGATCCCTCCTCAGGCTGCTCTTTTCCAGACTAGAAAGCATCAACTCTCTCTGCCTTTCCTCATCACAGAGATGTTCCAGTGCCCTCAGCATCTTTGTAGCTCTTTTCTGTACCATCTCCAGCAAGTCCCTGTCCTTTTTGAACTGGGGAGCCCAGAACTGGACACAGAACTCCAGATGTGGCCTCAGCAGGGCAGAGTAGAGGAGGAGGAGAACCTCCCTTGACCTGCTGGCCACATTTGTGATGCAGCCCAGGCTGCCACTGGCCTTCTTGGGTGCATTGCTGGCTCGTGGGCATCCTGTTGGGTTAAAGCATTTCCAGCTGCTTTTCCATTGGCTCTGGTGTAACACCCCAACAGTTCTTCCTTCAGAGTGCCCTGTAAGGATCTCATGAGAGGGATCCATTTTGGAGTTTGGCTTTGAAGCCTTTGCTCAACGTGGAGGCAGCCACCTGGCAGCTCTGAGAGCCGCTGGGAATTCCCCTGCTGGGTAACCCGAACACGGGGACCAGGCTGGAGGCAGGCAGGTCCTCCTTCCAAGTGTTTGATCTGCTGCTTTCTTCTGAGCAGGGATTGACGTGGAGCAGGTCTCTGTGGTGATCAATTTTGACCTTCCTGTGGATAAAGATGGCAACCCAGACAACGAGACCTACCTGCACCGCATCGGACGCACAGGGCGCTTCGGCAAGCGAGGGCTGGCGATCAACATGGTGGACAGCAAGCACAGCATGAACATCCTCAACAGAATCCAGGAGCATTTCAGTATGTACCCTCAGAGGCACTGAATGGTCAGGGTTGGAAGGGAGCTCAAGGCTCAGCCAGTTCCAACTCCCCTGCCATGGGCAGGGACACCTCACACCACAGCAGGTTGCTCACAGCCACATCCAGCCTGGCTGAAAAATCCTCTCAGGGATGAGGCTGCCACCACCTCCCTGGGCAACCTGTGCCAGTGTCTCACCACCCTCATGGTGAAGAACTTCTTCCTAACATCTAATCTCAATCTCCCCTCCTCTAGCTTGGATCCATTCCCCCCCAGTCCTGACACCCCAAAAAGTCCCTCCCCAGCTTTCTTGGAGCTCCCTTCAGATATTAGCAGGTCGCAAGAAGGTCTCCTCAGAGCCTTCTCTGCTCCAAGGTGAACAACCCCAACTCTCTCAGCCTGTCCTCATAGCAGAGCTGCTCCAGCCCTCTGATCATCCTTGTGGCCCTTGTCTGGACACACAGAATACCTTCTGCCCCCCAAATTTCATCTGATTCCTGCAGAATTTTGCCTAGCTGGGAACTGAGCAGAAATTTAATGAGCCTTAAACTGACCACAGAAGAGGACATCAGCTTGGGTTTGATGGCTGTTAAGATTGTGAGTTGCTGCATATGAGCAGAAATCAGTTGAGTTGTTTGCTCCCTGCCTCCCTGGATATTCCTTGAAATGGATGTTCCAGAGGTAGGTCATGTTTGAGGTGGAGCTTTCTAAGTTTTATCTTGTAGTTTTAAAACCTGACTGAAGATTAAATGGAATCACAGAATCATTTCGTTTGGAAAAGATCTTTAAGATCATCAAGTCCAACCCAGCACTGCCAGGGCACCACTAAGCCATGTCCCTCAGCACCACATCTCCACAGCTTTGAAACCTCTCTTTCCCCCTCTCTGCTCTGCATTACAAAAATCTGACTTTGAATTTCTCCTTTTTTTTTTTTTTTTTCCTTCCTCCCCCAGACAAAAAGATCAACAAATTGGATACTGATGACTTGGATGAAATTGAGAAGATAACTAACTGAAGCCCAGCTGCTGGCACTGGTGTGGAGCCTGCTGTGGAAGCTCTCCCATTCCAATTGGATCAGTGTTCAGATTGGCAACGCTGCTCAGCTAAGTCCTTCCCCCCCTCCCCTCCCTCCCACCCACANACCTCATTTCCAAATTGCAGTTGGGACTTTTCAAATTGTGCAACAGTGGTGGGGGAGGGGGGGGAAGGAAGGAAGAAGGAAGGAAGAGGAGATGTTTACAGAAGCTTTGAACATTTCTTAGTTTAGCCTTAAAAATAGGGGAGGGGGGGGGAAAATTTTTTTTTTTTTTTTTCTGGTTTCTATACACTTGCCAAAAAAAAAAAAAAAGGGGAAAAGGTTAAATAATTTA
>VXBD01010357.1:0-46542 GCA_013399975.1 Indicator maculatus | reverse complement strand
ATCTCCAGAGAGAGAGACTCCACAACCTCCCTTGGCAGCCTGTTCCAGCGTTCTGTCACCCTCTTGGGAAAAAGTTTTTCCTAGTGTTCATGTGGAACCTCCTATGCTCCAGCTTGCACCCTCTGCCCCTTGTTCTATCATTGGATACCACTGAGCAGAGCCTGGCTCCATCTACCTGACACTCACCCTTCACATGTTTATAAACATGAATGAGGTCACCTCTCAGTCTCCTCTTCTCCAAGCTACAGAGCCCTCAGCTCCCTCAGTCTCTCCTCATAAGGAAGATGTTCCACTCCCTTCATCATTTTTGTGGCTCTGTCCTGGACTCTTTCAAGCAGTTCCCTGAAGTCCTTCTTAAACTGAGGGGCCCAAAACTGGACACAATATTCCAGATGCAGCCTCACCAGGGCAGAGTAGAGGGGGAGGAGAACCTCTCTCGACCTACTAGTCACAGCCCTTCTAATCCACCCCAGAATGGCATTGGCCTTCTTGGCCACAAGAGCACATTGCTGGCTCATGGTCACCTTTCCACCCACCAGGATCCCCAGGTCCCTTTCACTTTCACTGCTCTCCAGCAGGTCCCTCCCCAACCTATACTGGTGCATGGAGTTGCTCCTTCCCAGGTGCAAGACTCTACACTTGCCCTTGTTCTGGAGTTGAGTTCTGGAGGAGCTCTTCTTTGCCATATAGAAACATAAGGGAATAACATGCAATACATTTACAATGATTTCAGTTCCAGATTTTACATTGCAAGAGCAAATGAAGGACAATAGTGACTTATGTATGGTCCTAAATTGTGTTGATTTGATTTGGTTATCTATGTAAGGTCAGTCTACTGAGGCATGGTTTGCTCTCACTAGAATAAACTTACTAGAATAAACTGCCACAAATGGTTTTAGGCATCTTCTCTCCTTACCTCTCTCTAAAAAAGACTTAAAGTCAGGGAAATTCAGAATATATTGCAAAATTCTTGCCTTGAAAAACAAAGCATTTAAAAGCAAATTTATCCTAAGAGGGCTCTTGGAGATCCTGCAGAGCTGTTCTGATGTGAGATCCTTGAATTACCAGGCATTAACTCTTTTTACTTCAGGATTAGTTTGGAGGAGAGGAGACTGAGAGGTGACCTCATTCATGTTTATAAATATATAAAGGGTGAGTGCCAGGAGGACAGATCCAGGTTCTGCTTGGCGATGCCCAATGACAGGACAAGGGGCAATGGGTGGAAGTTGAGGCACAGGAAGTTCCATGCAAACATAAGGAAATTTTTTTTCCCTGTGAGGGTGGTGGAACACTGGAACAGGCTGCCTAGGGGGGTTGTGGAATCTCCCTCTCTGGAGTTATTCAAGACCTGCCTGGATGTGTTCCTGTGTGATCTGGTCTACATGATCCTGGTCTGGCAGGTGGGGGTTGGACTGGATGATCTCTTGAGGTCCCTTCCAACCCCCATGTGATTCTGTGATTTATCAGTAGATGAATCCTCCATAACTCCTAGGAATTCATTTTTCTAACCCCCATCCAAAAAGAAAAAAAAAAATAAAAGAGAACCTGCTCAGAAGAGGGTTAAAACAGGCTTCCTACCAGCAGAGCTATGTGCTAGCTTCAGCAGAGCTGCTGGCTGTGGCACTTAGAGCACACTGACATTTGCTGATGCCCCTGTGAGCAGCTGGCATGATCTGTGACTGCTCCTTGGGCAGGGGAATGGCAGTGACCGCAGGCAGTGCGCTTAGCCGGGGGGTGCCTGGCTGATGCAAGAGAGCCAGCGTGTCGCCATTTCTCCTCTCCTGGCTGCTGACTCCACCACCTTCTTGTTTATTTTTAGCTGGGACTGAGAGGAAAGTGGCAAAGCAGGTTACACAGCAGATTCAGAAATAGCGTGCTACAGTTTCTTGGAGCGTGTGGTGCTCGCTGTCACCTGTGGATTGCTGTCTTGCAGCGTAAGAAAGAAAGGGAGGAGTGAGGGAAAGAGAGGGTGTTAGAAGCAACACCACCACAGAGATTCACAGATTGCACTGGGTTGGAAGGGACTCTCAAAGGTCATCTTGTCCAACCCCCCTGCAGCCAGCAGGGACACCTACAACCGGATCAGGCTGCCCAGGCCCACATTGAGTCTGATCTTGAATGTTTCCAGGCACAGGGTCTCAACCACATGGCTAGGCAGCCTGTTCCAGGATTTTACTGCTTTCGTTGTGAAGAGCTTCCTCCTCATGCCCAACCTACCCTGCTCCAGTTTCAAACCATTGTCCCTTGTCCTGTCATGACAAGCCCTTCTAAACAGTCCTTCCCCAGCCTTCTTAGAATCATAGAATCATAGAATCAGTCAGGGTTGGAAGGGACCACAAGGATCATCCAGTTCCAACCCCCCTGCCATGGGCAGGGACACCTCACACTACATCAGGCTGGCCAGAGCCTCATCCAGCCTGGCTGCAAACACCTCCAGGGATGGAGCCTCAACCACCTCCCTGGACAACCCATTCCAGGCTCTCACCACTCTCATGGTGAAGAACTTCTTCCTCACATCCAGCCTGAATCTCCCCACTTCCAGTTTTGCTCCATTCCCCCTAGTCCTGTCACTACCTGATATCCTAAAAAGTCCCTCCCCAGCTTTCTTGTAGCCCCCTTTAGATATTGAAAGGCCACAAGAAGGTCACCTCAGAGCCTTCTCTTCTCCAGACTGAATAGCCCCAACTCTCTCAGTCTGTCCTCATAGGAGAGGTGCTCCAGCCCTCTGATCATCCTGGTGGCCCTTCTCTGGACACCTTCCAGCATGTCCATATCCCTCTTGTACCAGGGGCTCCAGAACTGGACACAGTACTTCAGGTGGACTCTCACCAGAGCTGAGTAGAGGGGGAGAATCACCTCCCTTGACCTGCTGGCCACACTTCTCTTGCTGCACCCCAGGCTCTGGTTGGCTTTCTGGTCTGCAAGTGCACACTGGTGGCTCCTGTTGAGCTTCTCATCCACATGAGCAGGTCTTGTAGGACCCCTTCAGATATTGCAATGTAGCTATGCTGTCTCCCTGAAGCCTTCTCTTACACAGGCTGAACAACCCCAACTCTTCCAGCCTGTCTTCACAAGAGCAGTACTCCAGCCCTCTGGTCATCTTGGTGGCCCTCCTCTGGACCTGCTTGTGTTGGGAGGTTCCAGAGCTGGACATAGTACTCCAGGTGAGGTCTCACTAGAGCAGAGCAGCAGAATCAGATAGGAATTTTCAGACTCAGGTTTTGAATCTCTGCACTGTTACACTGATGTGTAAGTAAAGTGAACTTACATTTCATTCGTATTCAGTGCACATGACTGCAGAATGTACTCCTTCATTTTCAGCAAGGTTATTGTGCATGTAGTAGCTGTCCTTGGACAAAACTTCTCCTGCATAAAAATCAAAAAACAAAACCAAAGAAAGAAAGGAGAAACAGATAAAGACGTGAACATGTGCCCTGCCCAGCTTCATCACCTGTATTTTGTTAGCACTCACCAAGATGAAGTGGAGAATTTGAGCCATGTTCCTGCAAATCTGTGAAGTGTGGTTGAGGTCACTGAACCTGGAGTGAACCTGGAGTACTGCATCCAGTTCTGGAGCCCCTGTTACAAGAAGGATCTGGATGTGCTGGAGCATGTCCAGAGAAGGGTCATGAGGATGATCAGAGGGCTGGAGCTCCTCTCCTATGGAGACAGACTGAGAGAGTTCAGGTTATTCAGTCTGGAGAAGAGAAGACTCTGAGGAGAACTTCTTGTGGCATTCCAGTATCTGAAGGGGACCTGCAAGAAAGCTGGGGAGGGACTTTTTAGCGTGTCAGGTAGTGATAGGACTGGGGGGAATGGAGCAAAACTAGAAGTGGGTAAAATCAGATTGGATGATACGAAGAAATTCTTCCACATGGGGTTGTTGAGACACTGGAACAGGTTGCCCAGGGAGGTGGTGGAAGCCCCATCCCTGGAATTTTTTAAAGCCAGGCTGGATGTGGCTCTGAGCAACCTGATGTAGTGTGAGGTGTCCCTGCCCATGGCATGGGGCTTGGAACTAGACGATCCTCGAGGTCCATTCCAACCCTAACAATTCTATGATTCTAATCTGGCTCAAATTTGAGGATTCTACATGTCATGAGATGACTGAAGGTCACAAGCATTGCCTCAATTTCAGAATCTCAGAGCATGAAATGTAAAGAAGTATGCTTAGTCATACTAGGAACATGGTTCTAGGAACAAACAGAAACTACACAAGAAGTTGAACTTTTGCTGGAATGGGAGTCACTATTTCTTCCTTATGGTTCTGGTGCAAGCCCTGAAATGGCTGAAGTCTCTAGGAGTAGGAAGCTTGCTGTTGACATCTATTGATGAAGAGGGAGAAAAGCAGCTCAGACTGGGCTGAAAGCACCATGTATCAGAAGGATGGATGGGGCTGGAAGCACTTCCATCTGGTGAGTGAAGGGAAGGACTAAACCAGCCCAAATATATTTTGGTCTTTTTTTGTGGCCTCATTTACTAAAAGCGTTTCTGAGTAGGGATCTATTCTGAGAATCAATTTTACTTCATAGAATCATAGAATTGTCAGGGTTGGAAGGGACCTCGAGGATCATCCAGTTCCAGCCCCCCTGCCATGGGCAGGGACACCTCACGCTACAGCAGATTGCTCAGATCCTCATCCAGCCTGGCCTTAAAAAAATTCCAGGGATGGGGCTTCTACTACTTCCCTGGGCAACCTGCTGCAGTGTTTCACCACCCTCATGGGGAAGAATTTCCTCCTAACATCCAATCTGAATCTACCCATTTCTGGTTTTGTTCCATTCCTCCAGTCCTATCATTACCTGATACCCTAAAAAGTCCCTCCCCAGCTTTCTTGTAGCCCCCTTCAGATACTGGAAAGCTACAAGAAGGTCTCTCATATATTATGTCAGAACACAAAAATCTATTATTAACAGTTATAACATTAAATTTTTACTCTCTGTAGGTCATCAGCTCTTTTCCTAAAATGTTGTGCAATACAGTAGCACAACTTTGTCTTTCTCTACCAGAAATTCAAATCATTTAATATCCATCATTGTGGTTCTGCACCACTTGCAGTGTTGTCATATCATGGCTGTGTACATGCATAAATCCCAGGTGTCATTGTGTGTACACACTACATGACTGGGGGATCATTTTCACATGTAGTGATTTGCTGTAGTTCCCTCATTACAGTCCAAGCATGGTTTTAGTCCATTTGCCAATTTTTCAGCTTTTCAAGAAGAAACATAGACAGGAATTGCCATCAGGTTCCCATTTCTAGTGATTCAGTTTGCTCTCTGTCATGAAATCCTTTGATACACATAAATATGCTTTCACATGCATGCAAAGAATGGTTTTCAAAGTACAGTATGGGCCCACAGACAAGGAAAACTGCCTGACAAGCTTCCAAAAATGGACTGAACACAGTCTTGCTGAGTTTAACAGCAGCTCTTCAGAAGTAAATAAGGTTGTATCCACTTACACCAGGTCTGAATCTGGCCCCAGCTTTCTTGAAAAGAGCAAACATCAAGCCCACACTTGAATACATGAAACAGCTATTTATACCATTAAACAAAATGGGTTTTCTGGTGCTTCAGTAGGGAGCTTTCCCCAACTACTCTCTGTGATGGATGGCAGTGAATTCATGTCAGCTCAGCTGGCAGGTCCAACGCCTTGAAGGAGAGTCATGCATCTTTCTCAGTATGTATCAGCTTGTACTAGGCTTGGAAATGTTGGGAGAGAGAAAGCAAGCTTGTATGAAGCAAGATTGTATAAGGAAGACTTTGGGGTTTGCCCTTCAACTGGGCAGATCTCAGATAGCAGAGCACTGCCACCTAAGCTCAGGAATTGCACCAATGAGATAAGAGATGCAGAGGGATGCAGGGAGATATGTGTCCACGAAGCAGCTAGAATCCCATGCTGCTCTCTGACTCCTACTCTTAGATTATTTTCTTCTCTGTATCTAATGAAGTTTCACCACTTCTCCAATGCTAAATGTAGAGAGCACCGAGGTCTCCCCTCAGCCTCCTCTTTTCCAAACCATCCATCCCCAGCTCCTTCAGTCGCTCTTCATCAGATTTATTCTCCAGGCCCTTCCCCAGCTTCCTTGCCCTCCTCTGCACTTGCTCCAGCACAGAAGAGGGCAATAAACCTGGTGAAGAAGACAACCACCTTCTTACTGAAACTTGGCCATCTGTTTGATATGAATATAAACACTGAGAAGAAGAGTATAAATTCTTACTGAGCTCCAAATGCACATTTGATTAAAAGGATGCCTCTTCAGAGAAGTAGACTGCCTTTATATATTTTGGATGGAGCACTTATATTTTTTGGCAGGCCCACACACACAGAATTTGCATGTTAATATGCTAGCATGGAGATGCTATTTTTAAGTAGCACACAGCAGAACTCATATTGTTTTCCTTTGAGTCCCTACCACAACATCACTGACTGTAGGAGGTAGATGAGGTGTTTAAGAGAGCCTAGGAATTCAACACTGTTGAGCTTCATGACTTGTAAAACTCATTAACCACCAGCCTGGGTAAAATTTCCTAACATTTGAAACATTTAACACCCATGCCCATGAGAATGGAAACCTAGGACAGGGTAAGAAAAAATGGCTCAGGCCTGTCTATCAGCTAAATCTATAGATGATAAATTCCCAATACATTTCATTGTAATTCATACTGCAAGCCAAGGAAAAGAAAAAAACACACTCAGAAACTGACAGACTTCATCTAATGACATGTTCTTGAGGCATCACTTTTTAATTTTATTGGTCCTTCTCTTTAAAACTCTGAAGTTTTATAGTTGGAGTTCATTTGCTATTTTTGAAGGCAAGAGGATTTGGAAACCCAAGGTATGGATTTACATTATATCTTTCTCCAGAATCCACTGCAAGATGCTAAGAACAACCCTATGTTATTTTTTATTTTTCTCAGATTTTCAGTAATAATAACTGTAGCAACAATAACTCTTTTATCTACCTTGTAGTCTGATGAAAAGAGACTTTTTTTGGATTGTGCTCTTAAAGAAATAACTTAAAACCATCCAAATATTCCCCAGGTAGTTCAGACTGGACTGCTGGAAATGACTAGCCTTAAAAACAGTTGAGTAAGATTTGCTTTATAGGAAAAGATTTGCCCATTAAGACAGATCTGAAGAAAAGCTATGCAGATGTGCTCAGAATTAAGGTATGAAATTGGCTACTGTCTTCAGGAGCCTCAGAACTTCACTTTGGAACAATTTCACCCACATCTGTGAAGCTCCTGACCATGTGGATGATATTTTGGTGCCCTGTCCAGGAACATGTGTTTCATTTTGCAGTCCCAGCTACCCAACCTGAGTGAGTGTTACACAGCAAGACTCAGCACTGGGCAGTTCTTACAGGCATAGTAGTGTCTTCCTCTCCAAGACATTGTTAGGAGCAACACTTGAGAGACATAGTCTGGAAGGTATAATTTGTTAAACAGTAAAACTTTTTGAAAGTAGGACAGGAGGGGGGGAAAAAAAGGAAATCCTCAACATATCTGAAGAGTAAACAGAATGAAAAGTTTTCTTACAACAGGTACATGTGATTTTCAGTTACTTCAGCCAGACATGACAGGATTCTGTTTAAGAGCTAGATAGGATAAGTAAATGCTTTTAAGATGAGTGCAAGCCTTTAAAGAGGAATCTAGTTCCTGTAGTCAGATACAGAAATTTCCAGCATCATCCATGGGAGAGAGAGGTGCACAATGTTCAATGGTTAGTTCCTTCCCTTCAGAAAGTTGGGGCCTGGCTGGAGACTCTTAGGAGTCTCTTATGGCCACCTTCATACCTGGCATCCTCCTACACAGAGAGTTCCCCAAACCCAGTACCTGAAAAGCAGGCAACAGCTGCCAGCCCTGCCTGTCTTGTGGTAGCATTGTAGCCCTTGTCCATGAAGAAAAGAATTGAAAGGGGAGTTGAGTGCCCTTCTCAACCCTCATGAGCTCAAATTTCCATCTCCCAGGAAAGCATCCTAATCATAAATAGCAAGGTGCCATATAAAATGTGAACAGCTTCTGAGTGAGAGGAATGGAGATTTTGGACCTTAATCTGCTTGAGTCTGGCGGTGATTCACATATCATGGAAGGAGAGGGGGAGAAATTAACCCAAAGCAAGGGCTACATGCGTCACTGGCCATATGTGGGTGCTGCTAAAGTATCTGGGGTCAGACTGGAGCAGGAAGGAGGCTCTTCAGGGTCCTCCCACAAAATTACTTCTGTCCCTGTGAGTTGTCAGAATGAATTGCCACTCACAGTAGATTGTGCAGCTGTTCAAACTATGATTGCGCTGCCGTCTGGGTGCTTGGAGTTTGGCTCTCTCACACTGAACATGCCTCTGAGCAAGAAATTCCCAGATAGTAGTGGTTAGATAACACACCAAAGTAGCAGATACTATTTTTTAAAAGGTTTTATCCCTCTTCCCCTCCCTTAATCTAGAGGTTGACATCTTAGATATTGAGTCGCTTGGGGCAGGGCCTGTGGGGTCCTATTTTTAGAGTGTACCCAGCACGTTATAGGCCTGATGCAAGCCAAATATGTTGTTATAAGTCAGTATTGGAAAAAGGTTGTTGTTAAGAGCAATGATCTTCTGAGGCTGCCAAGCAGGCTGTAGGGACTGCTGGATGGTACACAGTGCATGCCTCTCCTCCTGCATAAATGCCTCCTTCCATGCTTCAGAAGGCAGGAAATCAGCTGCTCCACTGAAGATACCTGCTGCATGACTTCATACCTGTGAAAATCCATCACAGTGTTTGCCAACTCCCTTCTCTTGCAGGCTATAAGCAAAAGGGATCCCTGGCATCTTAGTATTTCTTCCTTCTCAGCATCCTGGAACTACAGATGAATTTTCTGTGTCGCCCTTACACAGTCCAGGGCTCTGGCTGGGGACACTTGTTGAGGGCAGTTGCTTAAAAAGTTCCTTCTGAATTTCCTTGAAAATGACCCAAAACCTTTTCTTCCTTCAACAATCTCCTTTTAGACTCATGCAAACTGTCTCTCAGTTAGGTAAATCTATTTATGAGACCTCCACCTTGAGTACTGCATCCAGTTCTGGAGCCCCTATTACAGGAAAGATCTGGATGTGCTGCAACGTGTCCAGGAAAGCGCCACAAGGATAATCAGAGGGATGGGGACCCTCTCCTGTGGAGACAGACTGAAACAGTTGGGGTTGTTCAGTCTGGAGAGAAGGCTCCAAGGAGACCTTCTTGTGGCCTTCCAATATCTGAAGGGGACCTACAAGAAAGCTGGGGAGGGACTTTTCAGGGTGTCAGGGAGTGATAGGACTAGGGAGAATGGAGCAAAACTGGAAGTGCGTAGATTCAGACTGGATGTTAGGAAGTTCTTCCCCATAAGAGTGGTGAGACACTGGAACAGGTTGCCCAGGGAAGTGTTGGAATCCCCATCCCTGGAGGTTTTTAAGGCCAGGCTGGATGTGGCTGTGAGCAACCTGCTCTAGTGTGAGATGTCCCTGCCCATGGCAGGGGGGTTGGAACTTGATGAACCTTGAGGTCCCTTCCAACCCTAACAATTCTATGATTTATTTAAATAAGCTCTCTATCAGTGTGCATTTGATAGATATAATGATTTTCTATATATAGAACATTTCTAAGACACACCTCTGAATGCTCACAATACAGAAGACTGTTAGTGATCTTTTTCAGGTCTTCCTTGCAACGTTATCACACAAACCATGTTTTTATTCTACACTTAGATAAACTGCAGAAAGCATACCTGTGCCACTTTGGAAAAGAAGAAAGAACTTTTAGTTTCTGATCAACATGTTTGTACCAGAAGATATTCACAGAGGTGGAGGCTTTCTAGTCAGCAGGGACTATCTAGAAGAGGTTAGACAATATAATTTCTGTTTAGAGCTCGCAAGAACATCACTCTCTGAAGTCTGTAAGATACAATAATGTACTTCCACTTTTCCCTCCTATTCCAAGTCTCATTTAGAAATCAAAGGGGGAAAAAAAATCCAACTAATAATAATATTAATTTACACCTGTAAACCTCTGACAGACACTTCTGTTCTGAACTTTTATTTGTGATCTCTACCCCAATGTTTTTGTTTGCTGTGTTTCTCTTCACACTTTGCAAGAAGATAAGCAAAGCTTTGCTTGGATGAGTAACTAGTGTTGGTGATTTAAATGCACTGGGCTCAGGACTGTGTTTATTTTTATTTCTAACTTATTTAATATCCCTTACAATAATATTCTAAAATACATAAGCCAATATGTATATAACACATTCTGTTCTGCTTCCTTTCCCTCTTATGGTTTCTATACCAGTTGCAGGTGTCTGATCTAATTTTACCATGCAGATGGGGGATAAATTAGACCTCAAGTATTAGTGTGTGAAGAGGAAAGCCAGTTGAAAGGCACTCAAATTAGTTCTCATGTCTCTGAAGTTTTTTGTTGTTTGTATAGTTCATCAGGAATTCATTGGTTGTCCACAAAAGGAAGTAAGAATGTATCATAAAGGTGCATGGGGATATGTCTCTAAAGTTTTAATATAATAGAATAAAAGGAAAATAAAAATTGTAAAACATTTACTTCTGAGAGTAGCCCATAGAATTATCTATGTATTTATTGCACCCACTCCTCACTTCTGTTGGGTGTGATGCTCACAGACATTGGAATGTATAAGTTTATCAAAGAACAGTGTACGAGTCTTGTGTATTTCTGTGGTAGGAAGTTTTTAACTTTCTTTCTTCCAAACCTTTTAAATTTACACAAAAAAAACCCTAGATGATATCCCAAGGCAAAGTCAGGGCTGCACTGTGTACACTGGAATAGATCACAGTGTAAATAGAGGAAAAATGAAAATAAAATTCCATCTGAAATACTTGTCCAGGAATAGTCTACCCAGATCTAAAGGTTACAAAAAGCCAAAACCAAAGAAGTCTTTTCAACACTAATCTTATTTTCAAATTATTAATGTCTTTCCAGTAATAACATTGGTTTTAAAATAATAATAATATTTACCATCCCATAAGTGCCAGGAATCAAACTCTATGGGATATTAATTTTTAGTTCCTAAGTGACACATGGTAAGAAGAAGTTACTTTCCAAGCTTTTCTGTGCCTGGGTTGGGGTCTCAAATTGATCTGCATTCTCCAAATCTTTGAGAGCCCTGTCTGGGATGTTCCAAATCTTGTTACTCCCTGTCGTTTCTATCAGATACTGCTACTTGCCACCATGGTTTAAACAGGTCCTTAGCCCATAATAGAAGTAAATCAGGTGGAAAAGGCAGGCTAGATGTGGTCAGGAGTAAATACGCACCTTGGAGAACATCCATCATTCCTGTTTTTTTCCTTGTAAATATAACTTATACTGTTTCCTTGTAAAGCATGGCTGGGCTTTGCTGCCCAGATTCACTGTGAAACAACAGAGACCCAGGAGCTGATTTTTTCAGAACGTGGGTGGCACTGACCGGAACCAGGAGTGAATATGAGAATGTGGATTGTTGGAAAGTCACATATGACCTCCCTGTTTATGGATGTGACCTTGGATAAAAAAGATCCTTGAAATATGCCTTGCTTGTCCATACTTTGCTGGGCAGCAAAAGCAGGGAAAAAATGACCCTTGCCATAGATGAGAAGTCTTAGCAAGGAAATCCTCTTGGAGTGAAGACTTGGAAAAATCCTTCCTGCGTGGATTTTGCAACATAACTTTTAGTGACTGATTTCAAAGCTACTGTAGCAACTTTTCCTGGCTGCAATCAAAGCAAGCTAAATTTCACCAGGAATTCATTTGGCTTCTGGTATTTTTGAGAATGGCAGTTATGTGGTAATTCACATACATCCTTGTGAAACAATGCCCAGGGCAGAAATCATAAAGAAATAAAAATAGAGAAAATCTACTGGAAATGCTGATTCTTTTTGCAGTAAGCACTATTGCTTGTGGGGGTTTTGGTTTAAGTATCACAATCATACTTGTGATTTCAGAGTGAATAGTGACTCCTATTGTCAAGAACAGAAAATAAATAAGTAATCAGAGCTCTTCAGAGAGTATGTTAGTAATTTTAATAGCAAGAGCATGATTTGTGAAGGACTGTTGATTTTCTGTTCTGCACGTTCAACTGCAGAGCTTCAAAGTACTGCTGAGCAGAGGCTCAGTTTGATGTGCTTGGTGCATTTTATCTTTACACAAAAATCTTAAAAGACCTTGTTTTTCTGAGTTTTGATACTTTCAGAAGGTATAGAAGTGAGCTGCTCTTTGCCACCCAGGCAGACAGTTGCTGTGCTGGGCAAAACAAATGGGCTGCCCTTAAAAGCTGAGGAAATTCATTATGGTCTGGACACTTTGTGCAGTGTCAAGTGATCTCAGTTCCTGAGGCTGGAGATGATGTGAGGAGTGATCAGCAAGGCACTTGTCCAAGACACAGCAAGGGTTATGGCTGACCTTATGGTCAGCAACTGCACAAATATGAAACAGGCTGAGTTTGTGGAAGTAGGTTTCTACAAATTATTTGAAGTGTGGGGCTACCTCCTATCACTATTTATTATTCCAGTTCTTGGTGCAGCACTGATGTAAAGCTCTGTTTGCTTTAAGCTGTTCCCATTATGGGGACAGCGTTATAGGCATTTCCCCCCCAGTGCTGCTTCCACAGTAAAGCCCTGGCAAATGTGACATTATGACAACCTTGTTTAAAAATATTCAGCTTAAGATGAGGAGCTCTATTTGTTCTGTAAACCTCTCTGTGTTTTAGAAAACAAACTTACATGTCTGTCACCTTCTGGGCCTAAACACTCCTGCCATGGGATCTAAGGCAAATAAATATTTGTCCGTTTTGTGTCAGGGGCTGGGCAAGGCGGAGAGCAGAGAGGAGCAGCAGAGGGGAAGGCCAATGGCTTTGACATGCTGCAGTCTTTCCCAACATGGCCAAGCAATTCAGGAGAGCAGTTCCCCAGAGCCTCAGATGAGTGCTCCTGTCTGGAATACCCTTTGTGAGAGGTCATAGACAAGCCCAGTGTGCTCAGACCTCTGCTTTCATTTTGAGCAATACCCGTAGCAGACAAAGACATACAAAGAAGCCCTCTTAGACAGGCTTCATTACTGCAGTCATCTGCTGTCTCCTCCTCCCCCCAGTCCTGATAGGCTTGGCAGCCAGAAAAAAAAAAGGAGGTTCAGAGAGATTTTACTGGTTTGTCGTCACTGTCAGTAAGTAATAGCTCTGTTTTTCATAGCCAGCCTCTGGGTAGCACAGCCTCTGCCTGCAGCCTGGCAGACATCTGAGTAAGCTTTAGTTTGGAAAGGAGGAGGTTGAGGGGAGACCTCATTGCTCTCTACAGTTACGTGAAAGGATGTTGTGGAAAGGCTGGTGCTGGTCTCTTCTTAGTGATAGAACAAGAGGGATTGGCCTCAAGCTACAACTGGGTAGGTTTAGACTGGACAGTAGGAAAAATTTTCATGGCAAGAGTGGAATGTGCTGCCCAGGGAGGTGGTTGAGTTGCCAAGCCTGGATGTGTTTAAAGGTAGTCTGAATGTGGTGCTTGGGGCTATGGTTTAGGGGTGACCCTTGTAGAGTAGGGTTGTTGGTTGGACTTAGTGATCCTGAGGGTCTTTTCCAACCTGAAGTTTTCTGTGATTCTGTAAGGGTTTTTTGCTGAGGCAGCAGATGGACAGCTACAGATTACATAACCCACGGCTGCCAAGGCTGCTCAGTTACCTGTGCAATGCTCTAAGTGAAGTTTCAACTGAGCCCACGAGAGATGCATGCCTGCAGATTTGGGTCTGCCCATAAATTTTGCCAGAGGGTTGCTGTGCCCTGCTCTGAGTGCTGCTAATGCACTGAGTTGCTCCCTGCATAGCTGCAGAGGCGCCCAAGGCCTCACTGGGGAGATGGTGGTGTGGGGGCCTTGCTGGGGAGATGGACATGCATCGGTCTTGCTGGGGAGATGGACACACATGGGTCTTGCTGGGGAGATGGACACACATGGGTCTTGCTGGGGAAATGGTGGTGTGGACCTTGCTGGGGAGATGGACACACGTGGGTCTTGCTGGGGAGATGGTGGTGTGGAGGCCTTGCTGGGAAGATGGACACACATGGTCTTGCTGGGCCACATCTGGGCTTCTAGAGGGATGTAGCTGCACATGAGCCTCTCTGAGGAGACGGAGAGTGTGGTTGTCACTGAGATAACTCTGTTTAAATCTCTTCCCTGGATTGCTTGGTTCATGGAGAAGCTGAGGAGGAGTCATGCATGGCTGAGAGGTCTCTTGGCAATGGAATGGTGTGTCCCCCCCCCATGGCAACCAGAGTGAAGAGAAGGTGGCAGTGCAAGAATGAGGATTTTCTTGAAGGTCATTCCTTGTATGATCATAAAGGGATATGCAGTTCTCCAGGGAAGCACAGCAAATGAGCATTGCTCCAGGCATTACCCAAACCCTTGTTACCTGGAAAGCCCATCACAGCAGCCTGTGAAATGATAGCTGGAGAATACCAGCTCCCTGACTAGCAAGAGTGATAAGAGATCTTCAGCAAAGATGGGAACCTAGGTGTTGCCTAGCATTTCAAATGGGGCAGGGTTGAGTATTTCTTGATTAAAATAACTGATAAATCAGGTGCCAGAAAGAAAAAATATAGAGAGGAGTACTGTGTATGTGTGTGCTAGTGCTGCAGATACATCTGTTATAATATTCAGGTTTTACACAGGTTTTAGTTATCCAAATAATTTCTGCTCTGGAGGGCAGAGAGATGCTGGCAGGGATTTTTCAGAGTAACCCTGTTACTGCAGTAGGATGACTACTATCCTTGAATGATGAGTAGTAACAATTATGGGCTCAGAAGTGACTACCCTCTCAGTTTGATGGCAGTCCTACCTACTGCATGGGAAGTTCTGGGAGGGAAGGCAGTCTTGTGCTGGTCTCCAAGTTCAAGTAGATGCTATAACTTCTCCTAGATGTACACAGAGTACTTGGAAACCATGCTGAGTATGGTGATGGAGGAACATGACCAAATAAACTTGTCTAAAGTACAGGACAGAGGCTTGGCTAACAAGCCATGTTGGATGATGACTACAGACTCACACTACAGAGAGTTCTGCATGTGTGTATTTTAATGGGGATACAAATGAATGACTCACCCAGTGCTCTGTGCTTTAAGTCACTAGATCACATGGCATAGCTCAGTTTCCAGCTAAGAAACACTTCATTCAGCAGTTAAGTGAGTTGTTATCTGGCAGTCATTATATCTGTGATTTACAAGGAACATACAGATCTTCATTACCAGTGTCAAAGACCACCAATATAAAATACAGCAAATGGGATTTTTATCTTTCAGCACACAGCAAGAGTGGATGCATGAGCCACACTTTTCAGGCTGTATGTAATCAATCTAACGTAAGACGTTATCTCCAAAACAGAAGACTAAACTTAGGACTGCTTTACACGACTTTATACCTTTAAATACATTTTACAAGCTGCTCCTCTGGTATCTTACAAGTTCTCTGTGGCCACTACAAGATGTTCATCACCAGCATGAAATGGTTACTGAAGCTATTATGTCAGAGGAGTCTGCTGACGACAAGCTAAGGAGCCAACACTTAACAAAAATCAAAGTCCATTTCTATTTTGTGTTTTAAATCAGCTTCAACAATCTCTCAAGGTGAGAAAAATGTGCACAGCCTTGAGAAGTAGGCATGGAATATTGAATGAATACTTCCCAACAGAGGCAAGGAGCTACAAAGAATGGAAAGTTAAAAAACAAACTGAGAATTTAGCAGTGACTGTATATCTTCCATATTTTGCAGTTATTTCATAACAAGGAAGAATCTGAGGGCAGGAAAAGAAAATAGAATCTGTTTGGCTTTGCATCTGGAGCAGATATGGGTATCCTTAAAACAAATAATTTCTAGGGCTGGTTTTCAGAAAGCACAAAGTTGTCTTTAATTGTATTCAGGAAGCACTCATTAGTGTAAAATTTGAACCAACACTACTCTCCCTCAGTCTCAGAGTGTATGACTTTCCATCCTGCTGGGCACCCTCAGTGGGAAGTGAGAACTCAAGACCTAATGACACTTAGATCATTTCATTCACTTAGGTGGGCTCCAATCTGGCAAGCACTTAGGATGTAATGATTAGAGCTGTGTAAACAAATGGAAAATTATAGCATTGCTATTATTTAATCATTTTTCATCAAAAGGAAGCTGAAAAACCTCAAACTGAATAAAACATTTAGTTTAAACAAAACAAAATCTCAGGTACGTGTAAGTAAGGTATAGGAAACAAGTAAACTATTAGAAACAAATTGGGTAAAAGTCAGCATAATTATCTCTTTTCTACAAAAATCAAGCCAGGAAAATTATTTCCACAGACAAAGCTATTCAACATTCCCCACCCAAACTTGCAAATAGGCTTGGGATGACCAAAACCACATGTTCTGGGGTTACTCTGAAGGGGTTTTTTTTTCCCTTGGTTCTTGTGCCTAACTTCACGTATACAGACAGTTTACTTGAATGCACTGGGGCTATTCCTAACTAAAACAAAAACAAAAGCAAACAAACAAAAAAAGCCAAATATTTGCAGGATGAAGCCTTTATATGTGTGTTACAAACCATGCCAGGAATTTCAGAGTCTGTTTAGTTGTGAATGATCATGTGGATATTAAGAGGAGAATTTTACATGAGCATTGCCTTCTTGGTTTTACTGTGTGAATTGAAGCCTGCTCTGTGTTTGCTAGTGTGGTAGAATGAACTCAGAAACAAATGGATTTAAATTGGGGGTGAATTTTGGTTTATAGGCTTATGTCTCACCCAGATTTTTAAAAATGTGCAGTGTCAGAGCAGGAAATTAATGTGTCCTATGATCTCAGTGTTGTGTATTTATAACTTGGGTTAAAGGTGACATCATAAACCTTCAGAAAGTCCTTGTATACAGAAAAAACAATGAGGGGGAGAAGACTGCTGACCTCTCATTCACATCAAGAACACTCAGTCCTAAAATCAAAGGTTGGTATTAGTAATATTTGTAAGTTAAAAGTTTCCCTGTGTGGTGAATCTACGACAAGAAATGCATTGCTTCTGCCTTGGAGATAAAGAGGTTGACTGCTAAAATCCCTTTAAAATGTGGGAATTTGAGATTTAGTACTATTATAAATAGTCCTTTCTTAAAAAAAAAAAAAAAAAGAAAGCAACTATGTAAGGAGAAAGGAAAGAAGAAAATAAAGTTAGTTGTTTGTTTGTTTGTTTCCCCCAAATCATCCTATGTAGGTAAGAAAAATAGGACAATTTTTTTCTGCCTTTCAGGGAGGTAACAGGTTGTGCAACATGCTGTTGCCCAGGAATAGTAAGAAGTCAAATTTCTCCACTCATTATGCACTTACTCCATAGTTTCAGTAGCAGTAGCAAAGAAGTTTGTTATCTTTCTCTGGGAAATTCAGCAAGGTTATGTGTATGTGTGGGCCCCCTCTGCTACTCCCCAGGAATGACCTGCCTCACTCTTTCCCCATATAATCTTCTCTTTCTCCCATTTTCATCCAAAGTTAACAAGTCTGGAAATAATTAAGAAATCCAGTCACCTCTCCAGCTCTATATAATTCAATTTACTGCTCAGTGTGTGAAAATTAGAGCTCAAGGCAGTGTTTATCTGTTATAAAAGTGCTTTCTTGTAGAGGAAAAAACATTCTTCCTGGTTGCTTGTGGCTCATGGCTAGTTACTTAAATCATTAAAACCACAAGTCTAATGATTGCAAGTAACTTTTTTGGGATTTTTTTGCTGTTGCTCTTTTAGTGTACAAGATGCTTTACTTCTTGGAGCACGGGAAACAAACAAAAAAATATAATAAAAAATAGAAGAGCACTTTTCCCAGTGTCTTCACTATCATCCAGTTCTGATTGAAGAACAGTAACACCATAATAGCCTCACTGTGTCATGGATCAGGAAGATTCTTCCCTGGATTTGAAGAATAATCTGAATAAGGTGGGGGAAGGTTATAATCAATGCTGTCCTTGGTGGGAGCCACAAGCTGCCAGGACAAAAATATGGAAAGGAGAAGAGGAGGCTCAGGGGAGACCTTTATTGTCATCTACAGCTGCCTGTAGCTGTAGCCAGGTGGGGATTGGTCTCTTCTCCCAGGCAACCAGTACCAGAACAAGAGGACACAGTCTCAAGCTCTGCCAGGGGAGGTTTAGGCTGGATATTAGGAAGAAATTCTTCACAGATAGATTTGCCATCAGAATGAGCTGCCCAGGGAGGTGGTGGAGTCACCGTCCCTGGAAGTGTTTAAAATAAGACTGGATGAGGCGCTTAGCGCCATGGTTTAGTTGATTAGATGGTGTTGGGTGATAGGTTGGACTGGATGATCTTGAAGCTGTTTTCCAACCTGGTTGATTCTGTGATTCTGTGATTTAGCCCAAAGGGAATAAAATAAAAATAAAATAAAATAAAAATAAAATATTAAATCAAAACAAAAAGAAAATAAAATATTAAATAAAAAGAAAATAAAAAGAAAATAAAAATAAAATAAAATAATAAAATAACATAATAAAAAAGAAAGTAAAAAATAAAATAAAAATAAAACATAAAATAAAATATAAAATAAAAAAGAAAATAGAATAAAAATAAAATAAAAAGAAAATAATATAAAATGAAATATAAAATAAAAAATAAAAATAAAAGAAAATAAACCAAAACAAAACAAAATAAAATAAAACAAAATAAAATTAAATTACATTAAATAAAATAAAATAAAATTAAATTAAATAAAATAAAAAGCCTCACACCGAATTGGAGGTTAAATATGAATGCTATTTACAAATATACAGACAGAAATACAACAGGTATTCAGGGAAAAGGAATATGTACACAAATGAGGCTTACCAGGCCTAAACCTTCCAAAACCTCCCTCCCCTCCCTCAGCCTCAGCAGGCCCAGGAGCAGGCCACCACTGCCCCCCTTCCTTCCTCTGCCCCAGGCCAGTTTTCCCAGGACTCAATTCTCCCCCAAGGCTGCACACAGCAGGCCTTGACCAGGCCCAAATGCCCCCTCCCTCACAGGCCTCACTACCCCCCACACCAGGCCAAAATTGTGTAGCAAGAAATTAACCAAGGCTGCAGAAGGCCTCAGCAAGTCTGCACTCCCCCATGAACCACAAGACATAAGGGGAAGCAGAAAAAGAGAGAGAATTGGCTGTGAGCTCCCTTTACATAGGCAGGTGCAGGAATGGGATGGGATAACAAAAATTACACTTTCCTGTGTCTACCCCCCTGGGGACTGTTTAGCCATTGGAGGTCTTTTTATCTCTGTGGTAGGACACCCAGTCTTATAACAAATGCTTTCTTCTACTTTTCTTACTTCCATACAGCCAACCATACAACTGCTTGAAATTGTATAAGCATTAATGAAAGTCTCTGCTTTTTAAAAGAAACATGCTTTGGTGATGTTCTCATTTTCAAAGAATTTTGCATGCCTGCTGTTTGTCCAGAGTTAGAATTGGATGCACAGCAGTGATAGAGCTTGCAAAGATAGAGCTTAGTAAGATGGAATTATATATAAGGCATCTTCCTGGCATTCTTTGTTAGAGAAATGCATATTTTTTAGAGTAAAACATTCTGCCCCACCCAGCTTTGGTCATGGTGGGCCTCATGTCAGGACTGCCCTAACTGGATGGATCTGCACTATCAACTTGAATGTGCCTGGGACCATTCCCTGGCTGTGAGGCCAGCTGGCACAGAGCACCCACAGCCATATAATTAATATCTTGCTGGTAATGATTTCTGGCTCCTACTGACTCCCACTGCTGCAGAGCACAGGCTGAAACTGTGCCTGGGACCATTCTAACTATTCAAAATACAGACTGTTGAATCTATTGCATTTATTTTAATTGTTAACAAATGGATATTTAATTTATGAGCACAAATGGTTGTGTTGTGCACACAGAAGAAAAGAGATGTTTCTTTTATATGCATCTCCATAACGTCCTTGAGGTGCAGGACGTATAAGACAAGTGACCTATACATGGAGAGTAACAGGAGCTGCCACAGCTGAAAGAGGGTGGAACAGTGTTTTCCTGCTCAGGATCCCCAGGGTTTAGAGAGTTGTGTAGAACTTGACCTTCCACATCAGGCCATTTGGCATTTGTAGGTAACGTGAAGTAATTCAAAGCACAAGTATTTACTGGACATGGCTTTCTTAAAGCCATAGATACTAAATGTCCAGGGAAACCATGTCTAGCTGAAGAAAGCTAACATCCTTCCCCTCTTTCTGCTTGGCTAGTCAACTTTTTTTTATGACTTGTAAAGATAGCTGAGGTGCCAAGAAATAATTTTGTGTGTAACTGCTCCTTGTAAAAGTTTTCTGTTTGACAGACTATTTAGGTCTTTCTCCAGAGGTGACATGGTGCCTGACAACACAACTGTGGATAGTTTGGTTACAGAAGGGAAAGGGGGATTCTGAAGAATCTGTGCTTTTCACTGTCTCATTCAGCAACTGTGGCCTCTTTAGTGCTGTTGCAATATGAATGGTAGCATACCTGTCTGACCACAGTCTTCCTAACAATTGGACAAGATAACATGTTTGCTGTGAAGATGATAATCCTGTCTGCTGTGATTATTCAGTGCCTAATTACTATTACTTAGCCAAGACTTTTAAGAGAGCCTTAAGTCTTGGAAAAAAAAAGCAACGAACAAAACCTAAGAATATTAAAGTCCTGATAGGAATCATAAACAGAGCAGGGTCTTTCGAACTGTGCAGCTGATGTCTGTTTGGGAACTACAAGCTCTCTTCTTCCTGCATGCCTTACTGTTCTTTCCTATGTTCTCAAATATAAAGCCTTCAGAGCATGGTGCAAGCATGACACCAAACACCTCCAGACTTCAAACCTACCCTTCTATCACCACTGCAGTTTTTCTGGGGTGCTGAGTAATAGCCAGCATTCTAGGAAGGGTCATTAATGGTGAGACAGTCTGTGTTTCAATCACCTGCCTATCAATCAAATTCCTGAAGGCCAGAGTTCAATTAATTGATGACACCCTTGAGGCAACCTAAGCAGTTAACAAGTCAGTGAGACTTGGTAGAAAAACAAGCAGTAAGTTGAAAAAAAATAAAACCCCACACCAACAAAACCTCCCATAACTCTCATTTGCCATTTTACCTCCCTCTGGTTTGTCTTTCCATTGCTGCCCCACACTTACAAAGACAATGCATATTTTTCATGCAAAAATCATGGACTAGACACAGAAAAACAAGATATATTTCATGTGCAGGCATCTGCCATGCCATGGGCAGATTCATGATCTAAAAATAGACCAGAGTCTATTGCTGTCCTAATAGTTAATTTAATTATTTTCTTTTTTTTTCTTTTTAGCTGCTTTAAACTATGTCATCACATTTACAAAGCTTCCACGAGATGTGCTTCAAGTCCCCATTGTGTAGGGTTTTCTTTTGTATTGTTTTGTTTTAATGCATTTGGGTTTTGGCTTTTAATGCATGTGGATTTTGGCTTTTAATGCATTTGGGTTTGGACTGTGGTAGTTTACATCACTTATAAGACACTTCCAAAGAACTCTGAACTATGTAAGGAGCTCTTCCAGGTACAGAATCACCACTTTTATCTTTTTTTTTTTTTTTTTTTTTTTTTTTTTGGTGGTAATAAATCAGACAGACATGGGTTTAACAAGAACAACAAAAAAGCAAAACACCCTAAAACAGTGCAATCAGCTTGGTTCAGTCAAGACAGTTTGTGTTGTCCTCACCAAAGTGAACAAGCTTGTTGATACAGTTCAGATATGTGTAGGACTGAGTGTTTTTACTATGTAGATGTGTTGAAACATCTAATTTGCTTTAATTATGCACCAGTTTGCACCAAGCTTTGAAAAGCAAGGCTCCATTGGTGTAACAGATCTTGGTGTTTATATACTCAATCACTCAAGCCCACTTCTTTCTTCGGTTGTGTGTAACTATACTGGATGGATTTGCCTGAAAAGTTTCAGACATAAGTAAATCTTCTGACAGATCTGGCCTGGCCTGGAAATTTATGATGAAAAATGAACCTGGCAAGTTTTCCACAGTTGGGTTTTGTTAATGTTTTGAGGGCCTCTGGTCTGTGGAAAAAAAAATATACCTTAGCTAATGCTTTGCTTCTCACCAATGGCTTGTTTCTGGCTCTAGGTAGTTGAGGGGAGTGTATCAATGGGTATTTCCATGTGGAGTCACCTATTTTGATGCAGAGGGAATGGAAGTTTCTAGCACCTCTTGCTGAGTGAGAAGCGATACATATCTGCTGCCCAAACTGATCAGAATATACTAAATCTGTTTGGGATAGTTCTTGTCATGGGTTTTATTTACAACAGAATATGTAAGAGGTCGGTTGATCTGGAAGGTTTTTTTCTGTTTGCTCACAGCAAACCCTGAATCTCTCCTTGTTTGCTTGAGCTGTGCGGAGAGATAATGTTCTTGGGTAGAAAGAGCTGCTAAATATCATGAAATATGCATAAATAAGCCTAAGCTATTGATTTATAGAGCCAAATATAACTATATGGTTTGGGTGCATATGTTTATTACTGCAGCATTATCACTTTGCATTTACAATGTTAAATGGGATGGACTAGGTGTTTGCTCATAAATTGCTCTTCAAATCTGACTTCAACAGCATGAACTTCGAAGAGTACCTACATAAGTCATACAGAGTTGTTAAGAACTCTTGTATCAGCAGCTTGAAAACAAGGAGTAAGACAGTTGTTACACTTTGGCTCACTATACACACTACACACTTTAAAGGATCTCTTTCCAAGAAGTGAAAGGGAGAAGATCTAAACGACACCAGATGTCAACAGTTTGAAGATACTTTCACAAAAGATGCTGGAAGATGATGGTGGGTGAAGTGCAGTTAAGAAATACTGTGTGACATTTGGGGTAGAACCCAGCTCACAAGACAGCTCTCTGTAGTTCTCTGTATGCCAGGTTAGGAGTGACCTTGAGGATTATGTGGTCCAACTTTTCCAGGTAATACTGTAGTTTAAATGAGAAGGCCCAGTACCCTTGATTGAGTCTTAAAACTCACCAATCTAGGAGAATCCACTACTTCTCTTGGGACATTATTCTAATGTGTAAGTGTTCTCATTGTGAAAAATTTTCTTCTGGAATCGAAATCTCCCCAGGAGTTAACTTGTACCTATTACCCCTTGTCTTTTCCGTGTGGCTCCTTGTAAAAAGGGTGTCTCCATCATCCTGGTAGGTACCTTTCATGGTAATAAAGTCTCTCCTAAGCCTTCTCTTCTGAAGGCTGAACAAACCCTGTTCTCTCAGCCTTTCCTCATATGATGCTGAGGTTACAAAAGAAACCATAATTTAGAAAGCACAGACTTGTCTAATAAACCACTTCCTTCTTCCAGCTTCTTTGTTTTCAATCTTGTTTCCCAGGGGCAGTTGTCCCTTTTAACTGCTGCTAGTTGCATCTAGTTTCCATTCAATTAATTAGCAGAAATATTAAAATAGGGAAGGGAAACTCTTCAGATCATGCCAGGTCTCCAAGACATTGTCATTACAAAATATTGAAATCCATTTCTTCATCACTATTCTGATTCATACTACCTGGATGTAAACTGCAGCAAACCAGATGCTGGATTGTGGACAAGTAGGTTTGTTTCAGTGTAGAGCAATTTTTATTTATTTATTCTTGGTGGGGATGACTTAATCTTGTCTGTGGGTTAATTTCAGGTGGGTGGCAAGGTACCAATTTGATTAAAGTCAAAATTTATGATATTTGGGAGACACAATAAAAGATGTTCATAGAATTGTCAGGGTTGGAAGGGACCTCAAGGATCATCTAGTTCCAACCCCCCATCCTGCCATGGGCAGGGACACTTTCCACTAAATCAGGTTGCCCAGAGCCCCATCCAGCCTGGCCTTAAAAACTTCCACGGATGGGGCTTCTACCACCTTGCAGGGCAACCTGTTCCAGTATCTCACCACCCTCACAGTGAAGAACTTTTTCCTAACATCCAATCTGAATCTACTCACTTCTAGTTTTGCTTCATTCCCCCTAGTCCATGTGACAGTCAGTCAAGTATTTTTAAGAAATTGGCCTTCTGACCTTTCAAAGCATGCTATCAGAAGCCTGAACTATGACCCCAGTCCTTGAATAAAGCAGAAATTAATAAAAAAGCAAACAAAGCAAACAGTCAAATCAAGCCCCTCTTCCAAGCTCATGAGACATGGAAGTGTTCCAAAAATCATTGCACACTTTGGATGCTACAGAACTTCATCAGAAAAGTAAAAATGGGAACCAAATGGTCAGTAGAAATTACAACTAAAACTTGGAAAGGAAAGAAAATAAAAAAGCAAATGTAACCTGCATGAGAAGTATGTTTGGAGATAAGGAAAGGGAGAAATGGAAGAGGAACATTTCTGAAAATGCAAATGATCACTTGGATTGGAGTCCAACATTCTCAATGGATGACACATGCAGCATGTTACACCAGTTAGAGGCTGGATGGGAAGTTGGAGATCTAGACCCAGGGCAGCTATTTCTATATTACTGGGGAAGTTGGTAAGTACCCAAATAAACTTATCACAAGGTCTTGCAGTTTTGCAATATATTCCATGGAAAGAGACTGGTACCTTTGGAGGTTCTGGAGATAGGGTGCAACCAAAATGCAGCAAAAGTGACTCAGATTTTCTCAATTTACAAAAAAATAGATGTCCAAAGTAAAAAAGACCAGTACCTTCCAGGAGCTCTTTTGATCAGAATGAAAAGGATTCAGAGGCTTTTAAAACAAGGTCCATTGCTCTGATGCAGTTTGCTAGGTCTTCGTAACAACTTCTGAAGGTTGTAACAGTGAAGGGAAGATTCAGGAAAAGCAAAATTCTCTATCAGTCATAGCTGGCACACACAGATGAAGGAGGCAAAGCTAAGTATTTGTATGGCAAATGCAATGACTGTCACAGCTTCTTGGAGGACTGATGATAGGTGGTTACATGACAGCCATTGACTAAAACCTTTCTTTTTGAATGCAGTGCATTTGTATGTGTGTATTAGTGACTTTAAGCAAGGATAAGGAGATTTATGGACTGCTTCAAAAGCTTTGTGAAAACTTTCATGATGTATATTGCTTTGTGCCATATAACTTGAAAAATTCTGTTAACAGCAGACACTGTACATGGCTTGGAAGTGATAATGTTTCTGTATTGCTTTTCCCTCATCCTTTCTCACTTTCAAGAATATGTAGTGAAGTAAAACTCCTGCATCTTCAAATTAATAAAAAAAAAAAAATCCTGGACTGAAGTATAGGGAGATTTTTTTTTCCTGGCTTTCTTAGGGTCACACATTTTTATGAGGCAGAAGATCTCATAAGCTTGCTAGTTCACCAGATGTGGGATTTTGCTTCTGATTCAGAACAAAATCGTTGGGTAGAATCCAGATCCCAAGTTGGGAAATGGCAGCATTTGCTTTCTTTGACAGTTTTGAGTGTTTTCAATGTGCTACTTCTGCTTGTAAGGAAGCTGGTTTAGGCATTGATGCCTCTGACAATACAATGGATAATCACGAATTAATGCTTTCATTCTTTTCCTTCCTTTCTTTCTTTCTCTTTCTTCCTTCCTTCCTTTCTTCCTTTCTTTCTTTCTTTCTTTCTTTCTTTCTTTCTTTCTTTCTTTCTTTCTTTCTTTCTTTCTTTCTTTCTTTTTCTTTCTCTCTCTCTCTTTCTTTCTGTCTCATAGAATCATAGAATGGTTTGGGTTGGAAAGGACCTCCAAAGGTCATCTAGTCCAACCCCCTCTGCAGTAAGGAGGGACATCCTCAACTAGATCAGGTTGCCCAGAGCCCTGACAAGCCTCACTTTGAGCATCTCCAGGGAAAGGGCCTCAACCACCTCCCTTGGGTGTTCCAGTGGTCCACCACCCTCATAGTAAGGAACCTATTCCTAACATCCAATCTGAATCTGCTCTTCTCTAGTTTGAAACCATTGTCCCTCATCCTATCGCTACAGAACTTTATAAACAGTCTCTCTCCATCCTTCTTGTAGACCCCCTTCAGGTACTGAATGGTTGCTATTAGGTCTTCCCAGAACCTCCTCTTCATTATATTCTGGTAGCTTCTGCCTGCATCCTCTGGGATCTGTAGTCAATTTCATGTCCCTGTATTTGGCAGGTATTTGCTACACATGTTTTGGGCTTGTTTACTTTGGTCTGTATCTTCTTTCTATTTATTACCTCTATGTGAGTCCTAAGTTCCATTGCTTCAGATCAGTATAGCCCAGTTATACACATCTGAGCATGGGTACTTGCTGAACAGTTGTTTCCACCCAAACAGGCTATGACATGTTTAGTAGATAATGCTGAGAAATGACTTTAGCACAGTCAAATTTCTGAATTGCTCCCATCAGAATTCAGCACTATGACAAAGACACAATCATAAAAGCAAAACTGTACAAAATTAACAGGGAGAAGAGAAAAAAAAGTGTTTCTTCCTTTAGCTTACAAGACTAGCCCAAATTAAGACAGAATGCCCTAAGTATATTCAATATTTGGTCCACAGACTACAAATTTTGGCCCAACACAAGCCATTTATAGTCCTGCTTCCTACAACTGTAAGTCATGTTTCCTCATGAATATGGTAGGTGAAACTATATCCCAAACTCACCACCTGTGGCAGTTTTAGGTTGTGCCTAGAAAAATTTTCCACAGATTGAGTAGGAAAGTGCTAGAATGTAAATAAATTACCATTGGATGCAAACGGGAAAATAATTGGTCTAATTATGAACATAAAGTTAGTGTGTAAACTAATTCTTTCTCTTTTTGGTTTCTTTGCTCTGGAAGAGCTGGTGGTTTTGCTTAGCTGTTGCTGACCCTGGCTATGTTCTTTGTTGTGGCTAAGTACTAATAAGCTACTCTCTACTTTTTTCTCCTTTTTTTCTCTTGTCCTGTGTACAGAAGGGAAGTGGGGGAAGAGGAGGAAGTTGTTGGTAAACCCCTAGTTTTGTCCAGGGGGTTCTTGTGTTATTTATAATTTGTAAATACCTGTAAATATTGTGTATTTTGTACATACTCATTGCATTGCATATTTCTAGATTGCAGTTTTGCTTGTAAATGTTGCTTCATTTTCTTCCATCTAAGATAGTCTGGCAATATTATTCTGGGGGGTAATTTTAACCCACCACACCACCTTATTAATTTACTACCCAGAAAAAGCAAATCAAAATCCTTCTTGAGATTTTCTTGCAGAGCTGAATTTTCAGAGCAGCTGCCCAGAGTAATTGTGGTCCCTTTTAGTTTACATGGTGCAGGTATTGCACGTTGCATTCACTTCCCGAGTAGTGACAGCCAAAACCACCTTTTGGTTTGTTATCATAAAAAAAAAAAAAAAAAGTTGCTTCCATGGATATTCATCATGTCTCTGTACATTATATTTCAAATTGGTTTGTCCTCTCTTACACGATGGCAGAAGAAATTATTTGCCTAACTGTCCATTTATCATTCCCTTTTTCCACTTTCTTTGACCAGGACACATACTAACTTCTGCTGAGCATGTTGTTTGTTTTACAGCCCTGCTCACATTGCCAACATTTTATCCACTTTTATAGAGTTCAAAGGTAGATTTTCTTGGCGCTGTGCAAAACTGAACCTAAAAAGTAACAAAGACTTTTTTCTCTCAGCATCTTGGTTCCCCCAAGCAAGATGTGTTTCTGCCTTCAACCTAACAGTAACAGAAGGGAACTTCTTGTGGATAAACCAAAGCAAAAGTAATCTTCCTGCCACAGCATGAAGTAAAACAGCTGAAGCAGCACTTGTTTATGGGGCAGAACCTGTTTCAGCTACACCTTGTGGCTTTGGCAGGCTGAGAATTATACAGTAACCTGCATATTGCTGCAGCAAGCTGTGGTCATTTTGAAGCAAAGCCAAGTAGTTTCTGCAAATGGGTAAAAGCACTGGCAACAGTAAGGTACAGCATGAAAGAAACAGAGATTCTCAGGTTTGTGAACCATGTCAAATTGGCCTAATATTTTTCCTGTATGCATTTTTTATGTGAAAATTAATCCCATCTCTTTCATTAAATATATTTTCTTGGCTTTCGAGAAAAAAAAAGTAAATTAAGAATGCTTGCTTTTAGATGGATCTTTAATTTTGGCTTAATTGTCTGAAAGTCTTGTCTTTGTTTCTAATTAGTTTTCCTCCTTTTCCCTCTGTTATGATGGGGTTTAATTTTTACAGGAAATTATTCCTTTCTTTTGCATCTGATGTTGTACTAATCTACTTTTTTATTTACTTTCAATGTTCTGTTTTCCTTCTGGGTTTTTTTTGCTTGTTTGTTTGTTTCTTAATTTTAACATAAATGTGTTTTGAAAAGGGATCCAACAGAAAGAGAGGGAAAGAGGTTTATTTAGCTTAAATATAGGGAGAAGTGTTCCTCTAAAACTTCTGTTATCTTTTCTTACATTTATGAGAACTAAAAAGGAGTAAATGATCCAACAGGAGAGGGGAAAAGAAGTTTATTTATTTCAAGTATAGGGAGAAGTGTTCCTCTAAAACTTCTTTTATATTTTCTTACATGTATGAGAATTAAATAGGAGCAAACTTTGAGGGCTTAAAATATGAAGATATCTTAATCCCAGAGTGTTTTGATATTTCATTAAAAAGTTCAGATTAATATTTCACTGTTCTTAATTTATTTTGAAAGAAATTTATCTACAATTTTAGTTCTAATGCAGTTATATATTTTTATATATATAAACTGCATTATATTATACATATATATGTGTGTATATATATATTATATACACATATATGTATAAAATGCAGTTAATATAGAGATAAAATAGTGCTCATGTATTTATTCTGAAGCATTAGCCAATACATTAAAAAAAAATTCAGATACTGCTGAAAAACTGCTCTGAGACTAAAAAAACCAAGTGATTCTTCCCCATTTCTGCTTGAAGAAATTAATGTATGTCTGTGTCATACAACAAAGTGAAAAAACAGATGCTACTCTTTTATCTTGTGCCCCATTTGCTGACCACTAGAAGCAGTGTTAGAAGGGGAATGCTCTCCTGTACTTTAATGCGCTGGCGATAGCGAGGTGTTATCTCAAAGGCTGCCTCTCAACCTCTACCCCGTCACATTAGCCAGGATCAGCTATGCAGCACTCACTGTCAGTTCTTGAGGTTAAACACTCTACAACTGGTGAAAGGGCTTTCTCAGTTAGGGGCCACAACTGTGAACTTTCTCATGAGCAGACAGACTTCTAGGACCAACCTGCTCCTCCTATCCGGACTGAAGCTTTCTGTAACCTGGCTGGTGAGGAGGGAACACACCCAATGCAGCTGATGACAGCAGTCACCCAAACTAATCTGACTTTGCAGATCCTTTCATTGTCTTACTGTAGATCTATACCAGTATTATAACACTTTTAATAAGCACTTCAGACTGGATTCAGAGAAAGACTTAAAGGGGGCCCTGTAAGATAGATGTAAACAATCTTCTTAGCAGAGCCTATAGTGAGAGGACAAGGGGCAATCGTTTTAAACAAAAAGAGGGTAGATTTAGACTATATATAAGGACTTTTTTTTTTTACAATGAAGGTGGAGAAACACTGGAACAGGTTGCCCAAAGAGGTGGTAGAGCCCCATCCCTGGAAATCATGGAATCATAGAATCAGTCAGGGTTGGAAGGGACCACAAGGATCATCTAGTTCCAACTGAACTGCTTCAGCTGGATCTTAAAGGTCTTTTTTAACTGAAGTGAAGCTATGATTCTATGACTCTGTGACTCTAAGAGGTCATGTTGAGTGGAGCTTAGCTAGATGTAGCAACACTTTTTCTAGCATCCCTCCTTACTAGAGGAATTCATTTATCTTAGGTAGCTTCAGACTCCATGCCCTTCACTCTCAGGTATAACAGCAATGCATTTAAGGCAGACTTCTGACACCGGAATGGGACAAAGTAGCTTCACAAGGGTTGGAAGTTTTTTTCTTGGATGTTTTGGACACTTCCTCACATAAACAGTGCTCAGGTGTTTATTGATTGAACGTTAAACATTAAACTTTGGTAGTTTTTCATTTCTGAGAGTTTGATTTCTCTACCCAGAAGCAAGATAAAAATGTAGACTGTAAAAAGCGACACTGCAGAAGTTTGATGGCTGTCCTTTCTCAAAGCTGGGCAGCAGGATAGAAGACTTCTTATCCTTCACCCTCCTTGTACTAGTTTCTTCCTCTCCACTCTCGTCTCACAAACACAGATCCAGCCAAACACTTTGTAAATTGTGCTCTGTAAGACAGAGAAGTTGTTTCTCCCAGAAGCAAACACTCTCTTGACCAAATGATGTTGTCAGTGATATTTGCAGAACAGTTTTACTTGAATTGCATCAGTCTGACAAGTGATACTGCTCTCTTGAATTTGCCAGCAGTGCAGCACTGACAGGAAGAAAAAGCAGGGGGAAAAAAAAAAAAGTCCCCTCTGGGAAAAAAGATGAATAAGAAGGTGTCAGTTTTATAAAGTCACCTTTGCAGTCAAAATTATCCTTCAGTGTTCCTTTAAAGCCAGTTATATTTCCCCAAAGGCCAGAAAGAAATGTGTGTAATAGTTAAATATTGCAAGACTAAGGATTTTTCAGCCAGTGAAACAGAAAAAACTTGACTGCTAAGCTGCAGCTCAGCTCAGCCCATCTCCCATCATTTCTCTTCCTAATAAAAATATTTTAATGTTACCAAGCTGCAGCTGTTTTAGCCTTTTCCATAAGCCAAGGAGTTTGAGATGCCTTATTATTGCTGGCAATTTTAGCACTTCCTTCCTTCTGCCATAATAGCAGAGTCTGTAAGGTTCCTCATTAAGAGACGAGTGCCAGATACTGACAGAGTGCAGAACTCAGCCTCAGGCTTCCCAGGCTTGTCCCCTCATTACTGCAGCAGAATGGGAGTTGTGAATTCACAAAGATTTACTTGAACAGCGCTAATGCATTTGAAGTGATAAACTTCCCAAAGTGGAATGATTCTCACTCAGTGCATGGGAAATAAAGAGGCATAGTGCAGTGTTAATATGTCCCACTTTCCTCTTAAAGCAGCTGCCCTCAGATTATTTTCTTCTTGCAAACAGGAAAGAAAAGATTCCTTCTCTTATGCCACCTCGCATATCATGTCTGATGCCATAAATGACTTCCCCTTCTGCCTGTTGGGGTTTTGCCCTAAATGGGTTGATTAATATGAAGCCAAATGTAACAGAAATATCCCTCTCTTCACATTAAAGGCTCACCTTGATCCTCTTTGCTTCATAGTGTTAAAGGAGCTTGGAGATGATTGTAAGAGCTGGTCTTTATAGGTGTCTTATGTTTTGACCTCCAGGAAACAAGTGAATTTGAGAACAAAAGCCATTCACTTATGTCTTTATGAAACATATGACATGAGGCTCTTCCAAATGGTCTATGTGTGTCCATAATTTCCTTCTACTCCGTGTAAAATCAGCCTCATCACACACTCATGTCACGTGTCAGTGCTGCAAATGATTTGGAGCACCTATATTACCTGGATGCACTCTACTCTGCAGAGACAAAGCCTTCAAGCAGAGAGCTAACTGTTACTTTACAGATGATCCATCTACCTAGCATTTTTGTGTATGGCTTTCAGGCAGACCTAACACCCTGGGTACTGCTGGTAAAGAACAGTGGTGTGACAGACTGTGAATCCAACACCATTTACATCCTGTTTTGAAATTGAAACCTCTTAGAATATAAGAACAGCAAATAGTAGATGGGTATGTATCATGTATTACAGGACAACAGGATGTTGGGGGTTGGAAGAGACCGCCAGAGATCGAGTCCAACCCCCCTGCCAGAGCAGGACCATAGAATCTAACACAGGTCGCACAGATGGGTCTTGAAAGTCTCCAGAGAAGGAGACTCCACAACCTCTCTGGGCAGCCTGTTCCAGTGCTCTATGACCCTCACAGTGAAGAAGTTCCTCCTCATATTGAGGTGGAACCTCCTGTGCTGTAGTTTATATCCATTACCCCTTGTCCTATCACAGAGTGCAACGGAGCAAAGCCTGTCTCCTCCCTCTTGCACTCAACCCTCAGATATTTATAAACATTTATTAAATCCCTTCTCAGACTTCTCCAGACTATTCATAGGTGTCTTACAAGTATAAAATGTGTGTAAAAAATTTGCCCACAATATATATTACTGGTAAATACTAAGTGACTCCTTCCCTGGTAACTAATACTTTTTTGCTTGTTTTAAGTTACTAACACCATTTAAAATATCCAGAATTTTTAGTTAGTCTGCATGCCTGTCATGCTCCTTTCCTTGAAGTGGTGTCATAAAGGAAAGCCATAGGCAAGAAGCTCCATGGGCAGATACATTCCTTTAACTAGAAGGCTTAAGTAATATTGACTGACAGATACTGGAGTGTGGTGACTTAATTAAGTTCCTGTGGGACACATCAGACACAATTCTATTTTGGCTAACCGTGAAACACTATAATTGGTTTAGCTGAGAGGTTTTCTTTTGGAAACCACTCTTCCTTATTCATCTCTTGAGCTGGGTAATCATAAAATCAGTCAGGGTTGGAAGGGACCACAAGGACCATTTAATTTCAACCCCCCTGCCATGGGCAGGGACGCCCCACACTAGATCAGGCTGGCCAGAGCCTCATCCAGCAATGAAGGGCACCTGCTTGTAGTAACAGCCTGAAAAGAACTTTTACTATTTACTGTAAAAGACTTTGTTTTCCTTGGATGAGCAAGTTTTTGGAGACTGCAATTCACCATTTTACTCAAGAGGGGATCATTTGCATGTCATGAGGAGCTTAATCAGACTCTCACACTCTGTGACTTAATATGAAAAATGTTCTGCATTCATCCTACCAGACCACCAGCAGTGCTACACTGAGAGCAGCCAGAAGAAAGTGCATGATGTCTTATCAAGCAACATCTCCCTTCTCCCCTTGGAAGCAGGTCAGTTAAAAACTTCTAATGACTCAAATCAGATTGGGAAGAGTGTTTCAAAATTTCAGTAGAATATTTGATTGTCTAGTCTTGATCCATACTTTAAAGCAGACAACAAACAAAAGAGAACAAGATGATGGCAAGTTCTTTCACTGTAGGTGATGCATCCTTATGCTCTATCTAATGGTACTGAGATGCAGGGTAATACATGAAGTAGTCACTGAGCCTTATTTTATGTTTTCTATTTAGAAGGTTTTCCTGTAGTTCTGAGTGTACTGAACCAAAGGAGAAAAAGGAATTGTCAGTGCCAGACTTGTGACTTGATTTGTAATGCTTTATAAAGAGCAATCTATTATAGGCTAGAGTCATTTGGAGGGGCTGAAAGAATTATCTGCTGGCTGAGGGTTTTGGTAGTTGTTTTTTTTTTTTTTTCTTTTTTTAATGCAGGGTGTTTGGTATGAGATTGTTAAGCATTTTTAGATGAACCCTGGAACAGTGGAATCTGAGAGACTCAGGCTGCCACCATGCTTCATCCATCTCCTCGTTTACACCAGCAGCAAATGCTGCTGCCCTTCTGTCTCACAGAATAAAAGGGAAGCATGCAGATTCCTGTGCTATTTACACAGAGAAGTCAGAGGTGTGACAAGACCTTGGAACTGGAGTCTTGCCAGGAGAATGCTCTTTCTGATGACCTAGAAGGAATGGCTCCACAGTACTCTTATCTCCCTCACTTCAGAAATAAAAGGGCCAAATTAAAGGGTGACAAAGTAGCCCTGCAACTTGTAGGGTGGTGTAAGTAGCAGTAGCAAGTAGCTCATACTGACCTGGCTTTCAGTAGCTATGGGCTTCTTATATTTTCTAATACTTTATGCTAATGAAACTCAATGGAGTCTGTGAAAAAATGCAGCTTTGCTCCAGCAGAAGGTATCTGCATCTACCTGTACTGAATTTGGACCCACTAGTAACATAAAAGTAAGCTTTAAGTAGTATTAAGCCTCTTCTGATGCCCTTTGTCAAGTTGTCTGTATAATAACTTGGAAGATTTTTTCGCATTCCTGTTCTAGTTTCCGATTTTCAGCTCTGCAGCATGAGTAGTTTTGCTGTGAAATTTCAGGATGATTTCAGTACATCTGCAAGTGAATTTGGTGGAAATTTTCCTATTTTTCCAATTATAACCCTTTTATGACTTTGATATACCTCAGGTACTACCATTGACTCATTGGTACATACCTCAGGTACTACCATTGACTCATTGGTATATACCTCAGGTACTAACATTGACTCATTGGTAATTCAGGCCAAAATCATCAGGGAAATGGAAAATAACTGATTCAAGGCTTAGATTGGATCTTCAGTAACTTTCATCTAGTGGAGGGTGTTCAATAAACACAATGTTTCAAGAATATTTTTCTGACTGATTTACAAAGCAGGAAAGTTTTTGGCTTAATGCTCAGCCACTGAAGCCAACCAACACCTTTAAAGGCCTAAGCCTCTCTTCTGCATAATGTAAGAGCTGCCTTACAATATCTATGTCATGCATGTATGTATGATGCCCACAATGTCTTATTGACAATGAAGACATGAGTTCTTTACTGTCATTCTGCTCTTACTGAGCAGTAATTTATTTTAGACAGAGGCTAACTGCAAACATTTGTGACATGCCTATCAGTTTGAGTGGTGGCAGAATCCAGTCCAGAAGGAGAGTGCTTTACAAAGATTACTGAGAAAAATAGGCTAAATATTGTATAAAGACAAACCTTTCTATATTAGCTACAAAGAAACTGTACTTTCTCACAGCATCCTCTTTAATTTCAGTAAGAGGAGGCAGTGATAACATGATTCTATTTATCTCCATTTCATTTTTAATATGTTGTCTTAAACTTCCATTAAATCCAGAGGAGATAAACTTACTCAGTTCCTAAAGCTATAAATTACCATAGCAAGAATCCTTTATCGTTTGAAGTCAGAGTTTACATCTTAACTAATTTAAAAGAATTTCAGATGTAAATAGGGATTTGTAACCCAAGCACAGAGTGTGAGATGCCATTCCCAGCCAAAACTTGCAGCGTTTGTTCATAGGCGGCAGAGCCAAGTGGACAGAGCGGTGTAAAATATCTTCACTCTGTTTTACTAATTACTACATTGCTGCCAAAGATACAAGCAGAGAGATAGGACTTCAAGGGATGTGCTGGTGTTAGACTGCAGAGGCTCTTTCTGAAATTAGTGAACATGAAAGGAATGTGTTGTGAGCTCCTATCTACTGTTTATCTATGAGGGCCCGGCAGATAGTGAGCTTGACAGTGAAATTCTAGCCCTGAAACTGATGAAATGCCAAAGTTTCCTTAGTCCCTGGGACTGCTCGGTGTATCTTTTCTTGCTTCATAAGGGAGTGACTGGTATTTGAGCACTGATAACAGCAATCTTTCTGGTGGTGCCGAGTTAGAAAAGACATTCCACAAAAATAAACAGCAGAACAACTACAGTTTCTTTCCTTTTTATTCCCTCCTGTGAGTGGAAACTCATACAGGAGTCAAAAAACAAATCAGTTTGTGAAGCAGGACATTGAATCCTATGCAGATCTAAACATCCATGGCAAAGGGGGAAATGTCATTCACCTGGATATGTATGAACACACAGAATCATAGAATCATAGAATCAAGAAGATTGGAAGAGACCTCAAAGATCATCGAGTCCAACCTGTCACCCTAAACCTCATGACTATCTAAACCATGGCACAAAGTCCAATCCCCTCTTGAACACCTCCAGGGACGGTGACTCCACCACCTCCCTGGGCAGCCCATTCCAATGGCCAACCACTCTCTCTGTGAAGAACTTTCTCCTCACCTCCAGCCTAAACCTCCCCTGGCACAGCTTGAGACATGGTTGAGCATGGTAAAGGACAGGAGCAAATGTGTTGTAAAAGCTTCTTATAAACTCACTAGAGCCATAAAATGAGGTCTTTTGTATGTAATTTCGCACAGTTGGGTCTATCAAAGTTTTATGACAATCTCAGATCACAGAATCACAGAATGTTAGGGGCTGGAAGGGACCTCTAAAGATCATCCAACCCAACCCCCCCCACCCCCTTTCAGAGCAGGATCATCTATACCAGGTCACACAGGAGTGCATCCAGGTGGGGTTTGAATATCTCCAGAGAGGCAGACTCCACAATCCACCTGGGCAGCCTGTTTCCAGTGTTCTGTCACCCTCACAGTGAAAAAATCATACTTAAGCCCTTGTCATAGTTAAAAGCAGGCTTCAAGCAACAAAACAAATTATAGTCTTTGTAGGTACTGCAATTCAGGTATCTGTACTGCTCTTTCTCACACACACTGCATATAAAGAAGAGGCATTTCCTGATAGGAACTGAAGATTCTATTCAGTGATTATTAGCTGTGTGCCCCTCTTCCAGCATTATTTTAGGAAAAACAGAGTTATCAGTAGTTGCTTCAATTTATGACAAAAACAAAAACCAAATAATCCCTGAGAACAAATAAATATTGAAAATTATTCATATCTTCTATCCAATCATGTGTAGGCAGTTAGGTTCATGTTTAGCTTTTGAGATAGTTTTTCACTTAAATATTTCCATTTCCTTGTCTAACAAAATGCATTTTGTTCCACCAGGAAATAATTTCTTGTATGTTTTACCCTAAGCACATCAGCCTATGCCCTTGGCATAGCATGTAGACCATCAACAGCTGGAGAGAAGTTCTAATAAGTGTGCTCTGTTACCAAGTCACCTTTAAGTCTGTGGGATCCCAAACCCTGAAGATTTGCTGAGGGCAATGTCATCAGGCTACTCTGGCTTTCAGCTGCATATTCAGCCCCTCACCTCCACAATGAAGCAAAAGGACTCTGAGAAGTTGCCATCATCACCCTCTCCCTCTATTCCCCCAGTTTCCCTGGGTACACAGTTTGTGTCTCTAGATCTCAGGGATATTGATAATCATTTTATGTATGTCAGATGATTAATCTCGATCACCCATCATGTAGGTGAGGAGGCACAACCTGTGGCCTAGTGTCAACTCATTTTTCATGCACACAGGTGAAAACAGGCCAATCACTTCCCTTTACCAAACCAGAAGCTGAAAAACACACCTCAACCAAATACTTGTTCTAGCCAGAAAAAAATATAATCACTGACAACATAAAATCTCTCTTGGCATGGTAGAATACATTTAGATCAAGGATACACATAATCCTAGACCCATCAGTTCTGTGTCTTCGTGTTTTAATGGAATTAAATGTGAAGGATGTTGAAAATGGCAAATACAGATATAGATTATCTGAAAACGTTTGGTTCACAGGCTCACAGGATGTTAGGGGTTGGAAGGGACCTCTGGAGTTCATCGAGTCCAACCCCCAAGCCAGAGCAGGACCATGGAATCTAGTGCAGGTCACACAGGAACACATCCAGATTGGTCTCCAGAGAAGGAGACTCCACAACCCCTCTGGGCAGTCTCTTCCAGTGCTCTGTGACCCTTACAGCAAAGAAGTTCCTCCTCATGTTGAAGTGAAACCTGTGCTGTAGTTTATATCCATTGCCCCTTACTCTATCACAGGGTACAAGTGAGCAGAGCCTGTCCCCTCCCTCTTGACACTCAGCCCTCAGATATTTATAAATGTCTATTAAATCCCCTCTCAGTCTTCTCTTCTCCAGACTAAAAAGCCTCAGGCCTCTCAGTGTCTCCTCATAGGGCAGTGCTCCAGTCCCTTAATCATCCTGCTAGCCCTCTGTTGGACTCTCTTGAGCAGATCCCTGTCCCGCTTGAACTGGGGAGCCCAAAACTAGATGCAATATTCTAGGTGAGGTCTCACTGGTGTAGAGCAGAGGGGGAGGAAAACCTCCCTTGAGCTGCTGGACACACTCCTTTTAATGCACCCCAGGATTCCATTGGCCTTCTTGGCCACAAGGGCACATTGCTGACACATGCAGAACTTGTTATCCACCAGGACTCCCAGGTCCTTCTGTACAGGGCTGCTCTCTAGCAGATCACACAAGAAGATACACAATAAGTTGCATACTCATTTTTAACACCATCAATTTTTTCCCTAAATGATCCTGCAAAGTCCTCCCATCTTACTTTTATGGCATTACATATCTAATAATAAAACATTTAGTAACTGGATGTTCACTTGAAATGTTTCACACTGTTAAGTGTTTGAGCTTCTAACTCTCTAATGCTGTCTCTGCCCATACTTTGGCAAACAAATGAAATTTCCATAATAGAGGTAGAATTACCATTAAAGAAATATTTTCATTTTGGTTGGTTAACTGTAAAATTAGATATTCAGAGTACAACTTTATTGCAAAAGAGGATAGTATCTGACTTTATTGAGCAGTGACTGGAAGATACTATCCTTTGTCAATCTTTTCAGTATCCATTCCTGGGATCCATTCTAATCCTTCCAATTTGTGTCTCAATTTTAAGTGTTTTAACACTTAAGTGTTTCAGTGGAATTAGAGAGATGTCTTTGAAAGCCTACAGAAGATCTTCCCATTCACCTAAATTTAGGATTGGTACTTGTAGGTTTTTGGGGGATGTAACTCTAGCCAAATCAACTTCAATTTTAAAATCAGAATAATGAAGTTAACCACTTCAGCCTTAGCAAAAAAATCCATGTAATTCCTCACTGACCATTTTTACTTAATCGTCCCTTTTTAACAAAAGCATTGGTTTCTGAACAATAACAAAATGAAACCTGTTTAAATAAATCTTCTTTACTAAATACTAATCTAAGCAATGACAGTGCACACAGAACCACAGAAACATTCAGGTTGGAAAAGACTTTCAAGATCACTAAGTCCAACCCAGAACTCTACTCTACAAGGTTCACCCTAAACCATAGCCCAAGCACCATATCCCAACCACCTTTAAACACATCCAGGCTTGGGAACTCAACCACCTCCCTGGGCAGCACATTCCAATGCCTGACCACTCTTGCTGGGAAAAAAGGTTTCCTAATGTCCAGTCTAAACCTACCCAGTCATAGCTTGAGGCTATTCCTTCTTGTTCCATCACTAATTTCCTGTGAGAAGAGACCAGCAGCAGCCTCTCCACAAAGTCCTTTCAGGTAGTTGTAGAGAGCAATGAGGTCTCCCCTCAATCTCCTCTTTTCCAAACTAACCATCCCCAGCTCCTTCAGTTGCTCTTCATCAGATTTATTCTCCAGGCCCTTCCCCAGCTTCATTACCCTCCTCTCCAGCACTGGCTCCAGCACTTCCACATCTTTCTTGTATTGAGGTGGCCAAAACTGGACCCAATACTCAAGGTGTGGCCTCACACACAAAATATTTCCTTTGGCTAAATATATCCAGAATCAAGCCAGTTTTATCCAATGTAAAAGTCCTTTTCCATCTTAACTTCATTGTATGATAGGTCTTTAGCTTAAGTGGAATTACACAAGTGTGAAAATTATTTGGAGAACAAAGTATTATTATGGTATATACACATGCATGCATATATCTAGGCAGAGTTATACTTACAGTAATATATGTGTACATATATATTATACATATATGTATACACACATACATGTATAATATATATATATACACACACCCCCATACATACATTTATGCAGATACTTCAATTTTGTTGTTACAGCTGGAAAGGTTCTCACAGAGCCAGACAAATGTATGACCAATGGAATTTTTAGCAGCCGGTGATAATATTTCTTCAGATTATGAAACTTTCTTCAAATGCCTAAAAAATAGGAGTTTATCAAAGTTATAAAAACCTTAATGACAGCAAAGCACCTTCAAAAGTTATCTGTGGATTCATTGGCAAGCATTTATCACTTTCTGAGTAATGCAAAGCTTATCCGCTGGCAAAGGCAGCAATGTGGTCTGACAAAAAGCACAACCTTAAAACAATTTTGTTATGAGCCTTCCTCCTCTCAGATGACCTGTAGGTGAAAATAACAGCAATCTGTGACCATATGGGATGGGATAAATTGAATGCATCGGGGATCTTTTCCTTTTTCTAGCTGCATTTTTAAAACTAAGGTCGCAGAGGTTGTATTTCTTTAAAAGCATCATCAATTTGTTTACACTCACCAGCAAATTTACCAACACCTTCACTTTGAAATTTGGGTAAGTCACAAAGATTTTATTAGGAAGCTCTCATGGCAGGGGGGTTGGAACAAGATGATCCTAAAGCTCCCTTCCAACCCAAACTGTTCTATGAATCTATGGTTGTTCCTACCAGGTACTTGAAACAAAATTCAAAGCACATTGATTTTGAGCTAAGTCCTTCTGGATCCATCCAATCTCCTGTGGATAGTTGGTTCTTAAACATTAATGTGTTACCCCTTTCCCTCATCCTTTTTACCTTTATTCCCTCCTCCCCCTTCAGAACAAGGCCGGGTGGGATGAGGCCTTGAGGCTTGGTCTAGTGGAAGTGGAACCTCCCCATGGTAGGGGGGTTGGAACTAGATAATCTTGAAGGTCCCTTCCAACCCAATTCTATGATTCTATGATTGGTATGGATAGTAGGAAGAAAGTAGAAAAGAAAGATCTATATGAAGATTAATATGATTTCACAGAATCACAGAATGTTAGGGCTTGGAAGGGACCTCAAAAGATCATCCAATCCAACCCCCCTGCCAGAGCAGGATCACTTATACCAGATCACACAGGAACACATCCAGGCAGGTTTTGAATATCTCCAGAGAGGGAGATTCCACAACCCCACTGGGGTTCCAGCGTTCTGTCACCCTCACAAGGAAAAAATTTTTCCTCATGTTCACATGGAACTTCCTATGCCTCATCTTCCACCCATTGCCTCTTGTCCTATCAGCTGGGCATCACCAAGCAGAGCCTGGCTCCATTCTCTTGGCACTCACCCTTTACATCTTTATACACATGAATGAGGTCACCTCTCAGTCTCCTCCAAGCTCAAGAGCCCCAGCTCCCTCAGTCTTTCATCATAAGGAAGATGTTCCACTCCCTTTGCTGGATTCTCTCAAGCAATTCCCTGAGGTCCTTCTTGAACTGAGGGGCCCAGAACTGGGCACAATATTCCAGATGCAGCCTCACCGGGGCAGAGTAGAGAGGAAGGAGGACCTCTCTCCACCTACTGACCACATCCCTTCTAATACAACCCAGGATACCATTTGCCCTCTTACACATCTTTCCTTAAACACCTCCAGGGACGGCGACTCCACCACCTCCCTGGGCAGTCCATTTGAGTGCCTAATTCCCCTTTCCATAAGGAAGTTCTTCCTAACATCCAACCTAAACCTTCTCTGGCACAGCTTCAGGCCATGCCCTCTCATTTTGTCACAAGTTGCCTGGGAGAAGAGCCTGATCCCTACCTGACTACAACTTCCCTTCAGGTAGTTGTAGAGGGTAATAAGGTCCCCCCTGAGTCTCCTCCAGGCTAAGCATCCCCAAATCCTTCCACCTCTCCTCATAAGACTTTCCCTCCACTGCCTTCACAAGTCTCATCTCTCCCCTCTGGACCACCTCCAGCAGCCTAATATCTCAACTTAGTCCTTCTTCAAAGTACAACTGACATAACCTCTCTCCCCTTCAGACCTCTCCAATACTATATATGAGTGAAGCAGGAATAATACTAATACTAATAGATAACTATAATAATATATAAAAGTATGTAATATTATATATTATATATTATTATTCCTTATAGAAAGGTAACTGCCCAGATGGTCATCAACCTGTTGCATGCAAGAGTCTGATCCTACAAATACTCCCAGCAGCAGGCTAAGCTCACTGCCTTTGCTGTGGCAGCCCCACAGTCAATAAGTGCTTATGATTGCACATTTTTGATTCAGAATCCTCTAAGATGGGGCAACTGAATATTAAACTCTCCAGCTACTGAAACATTTAGGATGCATTCAACACAATGGACAGAGGAGAATTACTAGGAGGATGAGAATGTTGCTGGAAAGAGGCAGCTAAGTCTGTCAGCCTCTTTATTGATCTTGTTAGTTTTCACTTCAGACCTGTAAGCAGTAACTCAGTGAAAATTATCTCTGCTTTGGAAGGGCAGACTGTACCTTGACCCTGTTCTGCAGGTGAACCACATTCTCAGCTTCAAATGCTGCTTTGCTTGTCTCCAGTCAGAGGAATACCAGGCAACAACAGCTTGAGGACACAGATCTATCCCCACCTGCCCCATAGCCACCTGGCTGAGGTGGCAAGGGAGAATGGAGGTATTCTGACTCATAGCAGGCAAGGCACCAATGTGTGTAACTGAGCCACAGAGTGGCAAAGTGACGCTGCCCCTTCGGTACTCCCAACGTGCTTCTTCAAAACTCTTTCTCCTTAAAAAGAAATGAATGCAGAAGTTATGCTGTATGAGGCAGATTAACACAGTCAAGAGGAGACACTTCCAGAGAAGTCTCTCTACAAAGACAAGTATAATTCTAGGGGTGTGTTTACCCTAACCTAAGATAAAGTGCCCTCTGGAGATACATTTCTCCTTCTCTGCCCACAGCGTGTCTAGGTGACTGCTCCAGACCATTTGCCTGACTGAAATGACTAAGGTGAGGTGAGATGAACCCCACCTCTGCTGTTGAGTAGGGGGCTTTTGGTGTTTGTTCTCTGCCTTTATTCTCAGATTGTGGTGTGAATGAATTCCAGGGCATATTTTAGTACTATTTATTTCTTATTGATTCATATGCCGTGGGAGAACGTGACTGAGGTTTATTGCTCCCAGTAGCGGCAGCAGTAGACATTAAAATGATAATATATCCATTTTTTGAGGCAAGGAAAAGCTGTGGACAGCCAGCTATTTAAAATATTTCAGAAGACAATAATTCTCCTAGGGAACTTTGAAAAGGCCATAATTACTAGTCATAGATTAGGATTTAAGAAAACTGCTCTGCAGTTCCCAACCCCTGAGACTGGAAAATTGTTTTCCCTTCCAGATTTGCACTAGGTTATTAGAGTAAGATAAGAAAATATGAAGCAAAATAAACATAATGAAATCTCAGGTTGCAAGGAAGAGTAAAAATGAACAGATTCTTTAGAGAAGTTGTCAGCTTTTTCTCACAGGAAAAATAGTTTGGGATCTAAAATACAACCTGGGCACTAGGGAAACTGATGTAACATTTCCTGTTCTGGGAGAGACTCTGACTGACCCTGGAGAAGTTTGTTGCATACAGCTGGCCACTGTCACAACCTTTGCCATTTTATTAAAACCCAAAATTTTTTCACTCTAGCTGATTGTTGGAGAATTTAATAATTTATTTTTAAAAAGTAGTTATAGTTAAACTTCAAGGTTGCTCTCAACTGGTTTTAGCCTGTCGATTTTCCAAGCCACTTTTATTATAAATATTCCTCAGAGATAAAATTCATGGATTTTTACCTTGCTAAGTTTTCTGTCTGAGGGAGGGCAATTATTTTTCTTTCTGCTTATTTCCTCAGGCCAGTTGAATTAGATGGACTCATCATTATTATAATGTGAACTATAAGGAGTCCAACCTCAATCCCCCAGTCAAACTGTCTGAGACCTCGGGAGAATTCTGTTCACAACTAAATTTTAGTCCCAAACTGTAACAATCTCAATTAACATAAAGTCAAGCAATAAGATGAGGGAGACACATGCACATCCAAGTACCACAGAAGTCAATAGGGGTCTTTTTGTGTGAAAAAAGTTGAACAAGCACATGTGTTTGCAAAGACTGATGCTTTACCAACAGATATTTGTCAAAATTCCTTGTAGCACAGAATCACAGAATCACAGAATTACAGAATCACAGAGTCACAGAAACATTCAGGTTGGAAAAGACCCTCAGGATCATCAAGTCAAACCAAGTCCACAGTGAGGGTATTGCAGAGCTAGAAGATTCTAGTCAGCAGATCTTCACAACGTGCCTCACAAATGAAGAAAGCAGAGCATTGCATTTTCAGTGTCAAGTGTTTTGTTGTTTTTTTTTTCCCTTGAGGTTGGTAGCAAACAGAACCTGAAGCTGTTTGGCTTTGGTAGCTAAAAAGGAAAGTATCTGGTATCATCAGTATTTACTGCTGGACACTGAATAACACACTGTCATGAAAACAGAGCACCTGGCCACCTTCACTCACATTAAATGAGACATGCTGCCCTGAGTCATGCTCTAAGGATCAGTTAGTGTTTGCTGGGACAGCCATTCCCAAAATGGCAAGATCTTTCTGCTGACCTTTTAACTGGCTTGAAATATATTTTTTCCACATAGCTCCTAGATTAAATTGTTTGTTTGATCAGTTGTCTCATACTTTAACCTTCAGGATTATTTTACCTCACTATATACATCCTACCAGGCTTTTGGCTGCCAGTGATAGATTTATGTTAGAGATCAGATTTCGGGGGGTGTTACCTCTTTTCCCCCAATTCCCTGCCCCTACTTGCATGAAAGAGGCACAGCATTTCCTTTGGCAGGTTATGTCATAGCTATGGAGTCCTCACAAGCAGCAACTCTCTTAAAGAAAATAGTTATAATGGTAAACATGGCATGCTCTGGATGACAGGTACAAGTTCATTTCATCAGTGAAACATCAGAGATTTTTATCCAGTGAGCTGATGATATCCATTAGCCTCACTGTGTCACTCTCAGCTCCTTGTTGTCCCAGTCTTGTCAATAGTGATAGCCTGGACTAACTATCTGCCTGCTTTTCCCACAGCAGGTCTTCATTCTTCTGCATTGCTCTTGGATTTTACTCTAAAAATGAGTTGAAGGACACTTATCCTGTCTTCCTGGGATTATTGCTTCAGGAAACCTCAGAGGAATTCATCAACTAAAGATCATCCAAGCTTCTCTGCAGTTAATATTAGTTTGCAGAGAAGTAAATGAGTGGACAAAATCCTATTTCTAGTGAAATCAGTGCAAAAATCCCATAGTTTTGCATCACCTGTTGGAGAGGAGACAGGCAGGCAATGCACTGTTACTAACCATGTGAACACCCCAGCTCCCCAAATAGCTCTGGTGTCCCTAGGGCATGAGGAGTGTGATGCAGGGACAAAGGCAGTGTAGGCTCAGATGCCTCCTCAGAGTGTCAGTGCTACCACACCCTGGCAGTCCCTGCCTTCCCATGGCCATCTCCACTGTTACATGAGAACTGAGCAGTAGAGATGTAGCAGTAAAACAGGTGTTGACTTCGTCACCTCTTTCTGTCTTTGTAGGGTAAAGGACATGCATTCCACATAGGTGGCCAGGCAAGAGGGCTGGGGTCCCAGCAAGCACCTTTGGTTGTACAGCTTCACCTCTCCCTGTTCAGTCCTGCAAGATGCCATGCAGCCCAAGGACAGGGTCCTGGAGGTAGTCTCACAGATACAGCTCCTCCTTGAGCAAATCATTGGTGTTTACAACCTTAGGGCCTTTTGGTCTTCCCTTAACTGCTGAATTTTCATTTGTATGTGGGGGGAATCTGTTCAACTTTGTCTCTCCCACAGACTCTGACATAGCGAAGATTCTCTGTGCCCCTTGAAAACAGTGAAAATGAACTCCAACCCCTTCCCTCTCATGGTTTCTGAGTTTATACAATACTTCATCACCACACTTAGAGGACTGAAATTAGCCAGCAGTTATTGTTTGCATTATTACAGGCAGCCCACAGCTAGGGAGTCAGTATGTGGTAGCCAAAGTATGCACTTTGCCACCAATCACAGGTGGTGACAATACAGTGTACACTTCACTGCTTGCTGTCATCACTCTCAACAAGACATTTCAGTGGTGTTGAGCTTTGAAATCAGATTTCAAGGCGACAAGAGCCCTCAGGATTGTGGAATTTAAAGTCAGTCTTTATCTTCAAAGCAGCCTGCGCAGCTAACGTGCCATGGTATTTGTTTATGCTAGTGCTTCATCTGTAATCCTTGAGATTTGCCAAACTGATCACTAGGTAGCCACAGGGGAAGGCCAAAGGCAAGAGAACAGAGAGATTTAATCAGGGCTATATCCCCAATATGTTGTCTATTAAAAGCAAGTTTGCCTTCACTACGTGAGAACTGCAACATGGCAGAGATCTGTCTAGTGCTCTTGTGGCACTGACATGTTGAAAGCCACATCACAGGCACGTCAGTTCCCCCTCTCCACAGGGGAGCGGGTTCTTCCTTCAAATATCCTCTCCTGCTTTTTTCTGTGTTGTTTTTTTGAAGGCTTTCACCTCTTCTGTTGCTATTTTCAAAGAGTGAGAGGGAAGATAAGGTTACAAGGTAGCGTGAGCATGCTTACAGCCCAGTCTCTGGTGAATGTGCAATGGGAGGTGGAAAACTAAGGCAAAAGGAAGGTCAGGGCCGGGTGGAGACACAGTTTTGGAGCTAATTTTTACTTGTGCTCTTGAGAATTCACCCTCATAACTCAATCACACAACAATTGTGGAATAAATTGTCTTAGTTTAAAGAGTGGACAGAAATAATTTTACTCCCAAAGGAAGTAAAACAAAGACCCTCTCATTGACTTGGAGAGAAATACATAATTATATTCAAAATAATACAGGAAAATACAGAATACATAGATCCCTAACGCCTAATACATATACAGGATACATGAAAACCCCCCAAAATACATGAAAACCCCCCAAAACCTTCCCCCAACCAGACTAAACCACAAACCCCTGTGCTCCTTTTCTCCCTCCCCTCATTGTCTCCCTGGCCTAAGGAGGTCATAATTGCACAGGAGACAATTAATAAGGCCTCAGTTCAAGAAGGACCTCAGGGAACT
>VXBD01010356.1:151365-164520 GCA_013399975.1 Indicator maculatus | reverse complement strand
AATGGCTCCAGACAAGGAGACTCCACAACCTCTCTGGGCAGCCTGCTCCAGGCCTATGCCACCCTCACAGGCAAAAAGCTTTCCCTTCTCTTGCCCTGGCACCTCCTCAGCTCCAGCTGGCACCCAGTGCCCCTTGTGCTGTCCTTGGCCAGCCCTGAGCACAGCCTGGCTCTGGCCTCCCCACACTGCCCTGCACAGCTTTCTCCCCAGCACTGAGGTCACCCTCAGGCTCCTCTGCTCCCAGCTCCAAGCCCCAGCTCCCTCAGCCTGGCCTCCCAGGGAGATCTTCCACTGCCTGCAGCAGCTTGGGGGCTCTGTTCCCTGAGGTCCTTCTTGAACAGAGGGGCCCAGAACTGGACACAGTATTCTAGATGTGGCCTCCCCAGGGCAGAGTAGAGGGACAGGAGAATCTCTCTTGACCTACTAACCACAGCCCTTCTAATCCACATTCCAGTTATTTCTCTCTCTTCCTTTGCCCTTTTGGGTCCTATGAATTTGTTCATATAGTATCTGACAATCTATTTAACCTTGGGAGGTAGTAAAACACTCATTTTACAAATTAGTAGAAGAGTAAACCTAAACCATCTGGCTGAAGCTACTCCTGCAGGCACCACTCTCACAAGTAATGCAGCACTAACTTCTCAGAGCTTTCTTAAAGCCTTGGTCATTAAATTCTTCCCAGCTAGTCAAAAGCCAGCATCCTCCCTTCTGAGCCACGTCAGCAGTGCTGGTAAGGGGTAACTAGGAATGAAAACTGAATCAGAATTTTGACCCACAGGATGAATAGGCTGCACAGAGAGGCTGTGGAGTCTCCTTCTCTGGAGATACTCAAAACCTGCCCAGACGTGTTCCTGTGTGAGCTGCCCTGCGTCCTCCTGCTCTGGCAGGGGGCTTGGGCTGGATGATCTCCAGAGGTCCCTTCCAACTCCTAAGACTCTGTGATGAAGACAACTGGGACTGTAGTAGGGTGAAAGCTGCTCTGCCACTGCTGTATGATGTCCAACAAAAGGCTGATGGAACATTTCATGCTACAGGACTGCCATGGAAACCTCTTCTGAAGGATATGGTGGGGGGACAGGGACAGACAGCCAGGCAGGAATCTGAAGCATACCTGTTACAATTCAGCTTCACATTCAACCAGTTAAACACTGCTCAGCTCAACACAGACCAATATGCCAATGATTCCCTCATCTAGTGGAGGCTGCCCCTGCTGACTGCAGGAGGATTGGACTAGATGAGCTTTGGAGGTCCCTTCCAACCCAGATTGCTCTGTGATTCATTGCCAGTTTACTGGAAATGAGCACAAACTAATGAAATATGGAAGCCTCTTGAAATAAACCACAGCTCTCCATGGGGGAATCTGACAAAATATGGTTGGGAAAAAACAAAAAAGGTAAAGAATCAGCCAAGCTTCCTCATGGCACTTGACACCTTCTACTTACCCAAGGAGCAGCTCGGGGGAGCGGTACCATCTGGTAGCCACATACTCTGTATAGTTGGCATTGCTGCCTTCAGACAGGTTACGAGCAAAGCCTGGTAAAGAACCAGAGGGAGAGATTAGATCCCACTTTAAATACAAGATGTGTATCACCCACTGATTTTGGCAGTAAGAAGAGGTCACACCTATTTCTGTAGAAGCAAATTGTATACAATTTCCAGCTCGTAATGATGTGGGCAGCAATTCCTTGTGTAGGCACCAAGCTGTGTGGTGCACTGGACTCACTTGAGGGCAGGGATGGCATCCAGAAGGATATTGGCAGCCTTGAGAAGCGGGCCAGTGACAACTGCAGGAGGTGCAACAAGTCCAAGTGCAGAGTCCTGCATCTAAATTTGCCAAGCCCAGGCATAAATCCAGGCTGGGTGCAGAGTGGATTGAGAACAGCTCTGAAGAAAGAGCCTTGGGGGTGCTGGTTGCTGAGAGGCAACCCAGGAGCCAGCAGTGCCCTCCTGCAGCCCAGCAGGCAGCTGTGTGCTGGGCTGCAGCCAGAGGAGTGTGGGCAGCAGGGCAGGAGAGGGGATTCTGGCCCTTGGCTCTGCTCTGCTCAGACCTCACCTCCAGTCCTGCCTCCAGTTCTGCTGTCCCCAGCAGGAGAAGGACACAGAGCTGCTGGAGAGAGGCCAGAGGAGCGCTACAGGGGCTGGAGCAGCTCTGCTATGAGGACAGGTGGAGAGAGCTGGGGGTGTTCAGCCTAGAGAAGACTCTGAGGGGACCTTAGAGCTTCCTTCCAATAGCTAAAGGATCCTGCAGGAAGGCTGGAGAGGGACTTTTCAACCCTGCTTCTCGTTCCAATGACATAACCTCTCTGGTGAACAGTGTCAGGGAAAAATCTTTCATTCATGTGTTTATAGAGAGGGAAGATAACCAGGAGCCACACTGAAGAAATGGGACATTGAGGAGTGAGGGAAGGGAGGAATTCAGGAAGGAATTGAGGAAGGAAAGAATTCAGAAGAAATTAGGAAGGAAGGAGTTTGGAAGGAATTAGGAAGGAAAGAAGGCAGGAAGCTTCCTTCCAATAGCTAAAGGAGGAAGGAACTGGGAAGGAAGGAAGGCAGGAAGGAAAGAGAGAAAGGAAGGAAGGAAAGGAGGTAAGGAAAGGAAAAGGTGTCAGGTGATAAAAATGACCAGATATGCTACTGGAATCCACAAGCATGGCAGCCCACGAGCCTAGGTGCACAGAAGAATCAATAAGTCAAGGATCTATCCTCCTCCCTCCAGAGCAGCCTGCTGGCACTTGGTGACAGGCAGCAGCAGCTAACATTGCCTGAAAAATCAGCCCCCAAGGTTACAGGATGAGTGCAGCACAGATTTGACGTGGCAAGGCAGAAAGCAAAATTATTGTCAGGGGCTCCAGTGCTGTCTCCACATAGCTGTGTCACGTAAGAAACCTCTCCTCAATTCCCTGCTCTTCTGACTCTGTGGTACCATGCTGGAAGCTGGTGGACAGAAGAACTCAAGAATCATACAATCATAGAATGGCCTCGGATGGGAGGGACCTCCAAGCGTCATCTAGTCCAAGCCCCCTGCAGCCAGCAGGGATATCCTCAGCTAGATCAGGTTGCCCAGAGCCCTGTCAAGCTTCACCTTGAAGATCTCCAAGGATGGGGCCTCAGCTACCTCCCTGGGCAACCTGTTGCAGTGTTACACTACCCTCATGGTGCAAAACTTGTTCTCCACATCCAGTTTAAGTCTACTACTCTCTAGTCTGAAACTATTGTCCCTCATCCTGTCCCTGCAGGCCTTTACAGTCTCTCTCCATCCTTCCTGCAGCCCCCTTCAGGTACTGGAAGGCTGCTCTTAGCTCTGCCTGGAGCCTTCTCTTCTCCAGGCTGAACATCCCCAGCTCCCTCAGCCTGTCCTTGTAACAGAGGTGTTCCAGCTCCCTGATCACTTTCTGGCCTTCCTCTGGACCTGCTCCATCAAGTCCATGTCCTTCCTGGGCTGAGGGCACCAGAGCTGGCTACCACTGGCCTTCTGGGCTGCAAGTGCACACTACCTGTTCATGTCCAGCAGAAAGCAGAGTCCTTTTCTCTGTAAGGGCACAATTGCTTGGGGGTTTTTTTTTTTTTTGGTCATGGCAGAGTCTGCTGATTATTTCTTCCCCCACATTGTGCTGAAATATTGGGAAGATGTTTTTTGACACAAAAAATCAGGGCAGTTAACTAGGGAGAAGATTAAACCAAACTGTAAGCAGTGAGAAGCAATAGGTGAAAAGATGAAGGTGCAATAGAGTTTGCAAATCAATCCTGATGCAGAATAAGGAATTTCAAGCAAGGACTTTAAACAACTCAGAAGATGGTGGGAGAGATGTCAAGGAAAAAAAAGGTGTAAGGGAAAAAGGAGGTTGGCAGTTTCTGCTGGAGAAACAAGGGAGGCTGAAGGTAGACCTCATGGTGAAATTCTTCCCCATGAGGGTGGTGAGACAGTGGCACAGGTTGCCCAGGGAGGTGGTGGAAGCCTCATCCCTGGAGGTGTTTGCAGCCAGGCTGGATGTGGCTGTGAGCAACTTGTTCTAGTGTGAGGTGTCCCTGCCTATGGCAGGGAGGTTGGAACTGGATGATCCTTGAGGTCCCTTCCAACCCTAACAATTCTATGATTCTACAGACAAAATAAAGCATTCTAGCATTAATGACATGTAAGCACTTTAATGGATGCCCCAAGAGCACCTTGGAGCCACCACTATTCAGAATTTTCACAATAAGGTAAGCAAACACCTCTCAAGGATGACACAGACAGGCTTAATCCTTTCTTGGAGTATGTGGAAGAACTAGAGAATTTCTTGAGGTCTTTTCCAGTCCTGTGTTTCACCATTTCTATGCTTATGCATTACAGAGAGATTAAGAGACTGCTAAAACAAGTGATTTTTGAAGACCTGGTGTTGAAACAGCAAACACTCTAGTCAGAAAGCCTATTTCCACCAGAAAGAGGCATCTGCTGTAATTGGAGTTTGGTCCTGTTCCCTTTTTCCACTTCTGTTGGCAGAAATGCCACCCACACAACATGTGTCCAGGCAAGCACCAGATTCGAGCTCGTTTTTAACTAGCACGATGTGTACAGAACACAGCCCAAGAAGTGGGTTATTAAAAACCTCTCAACTTCCCTCTTCAAATTGCTTTGTCCTCTGGGCTGGTTGGAAACATCCAATTACTTCAATCCCTGCTTTGGGATGGCCTCGCAGACCTTTGATCTGTTATCACACAAGGAATGTGATGCTCTACATGACAAGCACCTGTGTGCCAAAACAGGAAGCAAGGAAAGGCAGGCAGCATACATCAGACCGTAGGGTCCAGAGGTGGCCACAAAGATGATCCAAGGGCTGGAGCAGCTCTGCTATGAGGATAGGCTGAGGGAGCTGGGGGTGTGCAGCCTGGAGAAGAGAAGGCTCCAGGGGGACCTCAGAGCTGCCTTCCAATAGCTGAAGGGATCCTGCAGGAAGGCTGTAGAGGGACTCTTCATGAAGGTGTCTAGAGACAGGCCAAGGGGGAATGGTTTGAAGCTGAGCCGAGTAGGGTTAGACTGGAGGTGAGGAAGAAGTTCTTCAGCCTGGGCACAGAACTGCCAGGAGAGGGCAGACAGGAGGTCTGTGGGCACCAAAAAAAGGCAAAGGCATCTAGGGCACCTGCAGCAGTACCCTGGTGTTCTGTCAGAGCTGTGCAGCTCCTCACACTGCAGAATAAATTGCCCTTAATTCAAAGAACTCCTGTGGACCAAACTCTTCTAAGGCTTTTCCTAGAACAGTTGTTGCTTCTGAATGCTTAAGCAAAAATGCCTTTAGCATTAAAAGAAATAAGCTGCACTGCAGATAACAAACAACTTCTTTGTGTCCTCTGAAACTAGAGAAATCTCTCTTTTCCTTTTTTTTTTTTCCTTTTTTTTTCCCTTTTTTTTTTCCCAGCAGTTACTCTCTTCATTCAAAATTGCAGGTTTGAAATGACAGATTTCTAACTGCTCTCACTCAAAAGTGCTCTTGGGTAGCACTATGGAATTGGGTTTTCTTTACCAAGTCAACCTCTAAGCTGTTTAGAGGGAAAAATATTTTATTCTGTGTTTAGGTAGCATTTAAAAATCAAAATGCAGATTGCTGGCACAGTGTACACTCTGCTCTGCTGTCCTGTGGGGATTACTCACTTGGGCAAAGTTTGCTTTGTGCTTGGTGGCTGCTTCTTCAAAGCCTTAAAGCTGACATTAAAGAGGTATTGATATGCCAGGAGCATCAGATCTGATATCACACCTACAACCCTGACTCTAACCTCTATCCATGAAGTCACTAATCTGAGGCTAGACATTAGGAAAATTTTTGTCACTGCAAAAGTGGTCAAGGATTGGAACAGGCTGCCCAGGTGGGCATCCCTGAAGATGTTTAAAGAGTGTTTAGATGTGGTGCTCAGAGACATGGTTTAGTGGTAAACTCTTGGTAGAGTAGGGTGAATGGTTGGACCTGATCTCAAGGGTCTTTTCCAACCTGAATGATTATGTGATCATTCTATGTGGACACATGACTCCTTAATTAAGATAACAGAAAAAGCTGAGCTATGACTGCACACAGAGAATCACAGAGTCATACNCCAAACTAACCACCTCCAGGGCTCTCAGCCTCTCCTCATCAGGCAGTGTTCCAGTCCCTTCAGCATCCTTTGTAGCCCTCCTGCAGATCCCTGTCCCTCCTGAACTGGGGAGCCCAGAACTGGATGCAATATTCCAGGTGAGGTCTCAGCAGGGCAGAGTAAAGGGGGAAGAGAACCTCCCTGGATCTGCTGGACACACTCCTCTGAATGCAGCCAAGGACCCCACTGGCCTTCTTGGGCACAAGGGCACATTGGTGTCCCATGCAGAACTTGCTGCCCACCAGAACTCCCAGGTCCTTCTCTCCAGCAGATCCCCTCCCAACCTGTCCTGCTGCAGTTTATTCTTCCTTCCCAGGTGCAGGACTCTGCACTCATTCTTATTGAACCTCATGAGGTTGCTCTTTGCCAAGATCTCCAGTCTGCACCATTTCCACCTGCATGCTCACACAGCTCTTTCACAGGGTATGCACATTAAGCACAGAGAGCTTTCCAATTCCAGTGCTAGCCACAAGCCTGAAGAGGAAGGCTTTAATCAGCACACACTGCAGAACTGTTCAATGAGTAAGGCAAAAACCCCACTGCAGGAGGCTTGCTTTTAAAATGCAAGAGGCAGGTAATTTATCTACTGAACTTACCAAAGTCACACAGCTTCAGGACATCATTGTGGCTTATTAAAAGATTCTCTGGCTTGATATCTGCAGTATCAGAGTGAAAGAGAAGAAAAAAAATAAATAAATGGCTGTTAACTTCTTTTTTTAATGTTGAACTGAGATATGTTAAAATAGAAATAGATAAATATCCAAATAGATCAATATAGTGATATACATTGAATATATGGATATATAGAAATGTTAAAATAGAAATATATATACAAATATATTAATATATTGATAGAGATGCATATAGATTGAATATCTCAATATATATTGAATACACAAATATATAAAAATGTTAAAATAGAAATATATAAATATATCAATATACTAATATAGATGGATATAGATTGAATATATAAATAGGTATTGAATAATTGATACATAAAAATGTTAAAATATAAAGACATAACTATAGAAATATATCAAAATATTGATAGATATTGATATAGACTGAATATCACAACATATATTGAATATATTGCTATATTAAAATGTGAAAATATAGATCTATAAATATACAAATACATCGATATATTGATATAGAGTGACATGGATTGACTATATCAATATACATTTAATATATTGATGCTTAAAAATGTTAAAATATAGATCTATAAATATACAAATACATCAATATATTGATATAGAGTGATATGGATTGAATATATCAATATACATTTAATATATTGATATATATAAATGTTAAAATATAAATATAAATATACATCAATACATTGATATAGAGTGATATGGATTGAATATATCAATATACATTTAATATGCTGATATATAAAATATTAAAATTTATATCTATAAATTTACAAATACATTAATATATTGATATATAAAAATGTGAAAATATAAATCTATAAATATGCAAAACATCAATATATTGATATAGAGTGATATAGGCTGAATATATCAATATACATTTAATATATTGATTTATAAAAACGTGAAAATATAAATCTGTAAACATACAAATACATCAGTATATTGATACATTGATATAGATTGAATATCTCAACATATATTGATGCATAAAAATGTAAAAATACAAAGATATGAACATACAAATAAAAATATTGAATATATTGCTATATATTGAATATATTGCTATATATTGAATATCAATACCTTGACTATATTGCTATAGAAAATCTAGCATGCATTTATTTAGTAATAAAAAGTATATAAAAGTGTTGTCAGCAGCTCTGGATTCCTTCTGCATGTGCAGATGATTCATCCCATCAGAACTGAAGCATTCCCACAGCGACTGCTGAAAGAACCTTCCAGCAGTTCAGGTTGGGAACACCCAGAACTCATTTGCTGCTGTTTGGAGTCTTTGAAAGCAAAATATGGACTGACAAAAGATGCACCGAGATATTCCTGGCCCCCAAATGAATGCTCAGAACATTGCATGTTGCAAAATAACACAAGGAAGTGACATTTAGTTGCCCAGTTAACCGAGCAGATGCTAAGTGTGTTGTGCTCAGCGCTTGGAGCAAGGATTTTCTTGATTGCCTCTCAGCATTGGTTTAGAAAAAAATGTGTTGTCTAGTTTCAGATCTGTTCTGAAGTTGATACTGTGGCATCCAGAGCTGGCACCTTCTTCAAACTACACTTCAACAAAGAGTTTCAGACTCTTCTGATGCTTGATCGGTCTCAAATATAAATTAAATGTAAATACAAACAGAAACAGGATTTAAATATGAATATATATATATACACTTATAAAGCTGATAAATAGAACATATAGAAATATAAGTATATGAATATAGAAATTATAAATAGAAGTATAAAATAGAAATATACTAATACGTAAATATAGCAAGATTTGGATATATAAACATATGTGTATAGGCATAAAATATGTGTGCATATATATAAAATATAAATATATGAATATGTATAGATTGTTGTGTAAAAATGTTAAAATACAACGTGCAAAAATGTTAAAATACAATGTATAAAAATGTTAAAACACAAATATACAAATATATAACTGTATTGAATTTATTCATACATACCGAATAGGTCAATATATTAAATGTCTTGATATATACAAACATTAAAATATAAATATACAAATACACAAATATATAACTATACTGAATTCAATCATACCTATGAATAGATCAATAGAGTGAATGTCTTGATATATACAAACATTAAAATATAAATATACAAATACACAAATATATAACTATACTGAATTCAATCATACCTATGAATAGATCAATAGAGTGAATGTCTTGATATATACAAACATTAAAATATAAATATACAAATACACAAATATATAACTATACTGAATTCAATCATACCTATGAATAGATCAATAGAGTGAATGTCTTGATATATACAAACATTAAAATATAAATATACAAATATACAAATATATAACCATCTTGGATATATTGATACCATTTAATATAAATAAATTAAAACCAAATAAAAATGTAAACATGTACATATTGATACATAGTATTTTATTTTTATTTTTAAATTGTATTTATTTTTAAATGTTAGCTATTTATTTTAAAATAGTATTTATTTATTTTTAAATGTTAGTTATTTATTTTTTAAAAGTATTTATTTTAAATCATATGTATTTCTTTTTAAATAGTAATTAATTTTAAAATGTATTTATTAATTTCCAAATTGTATTTATTTCTTTTAAAACTGTACTTATTTTATTTTAAAATTGTATTTATTTCTTTTAAAATTGTATTTATTTATTTTTAAATAGTATTTATTTAAAAATATTATTTATTTCTTTTAAAATTACATTTATGTTATTTTTACATGATATTTATTTTTTTATTTTTAACCCATATTATTTTAAAATTGCATTTATCTATTTTTAATTTGCACTTATTTTTAAACTGTATTTATTAATTTTTAAATTACATTTATTTATTTTAAAATGGTATTTATTTATGCTTAAACTGTATTTATGTATTTTTAAATGTTATTTTATCCTTAATGTTATGTTAATTTTCTTTTAATTTCATTTTTTAAAAATTTACTTTACTCTGATTTTATTCTTATTTTAGTTTTGAACTGAAGGGCCCCAAAGTGGATACAATACTGCAGGTGCATCCTCAGCAGATTGAAAAGTGAAGTGACTGAGTTCCATGAAATGTGAAAACCTTTTCCTGTACTCAGTTTCACTTCCCTGTGCATATCATGCAGTCTTTACACCACAGCCCAACGCCAGTGGACTGCGAGCTTCATGTGCAGGTTAGAAGAGATCTGAAGTCATGAAGCAGGCTTAAAACCCTGCCAAACTGACAGATGTTTTCCTCTTGTTGATAAAAAGCATTTGTTGTATTTATTTTAAGTGTAAGTCACTCCATCATCTTTCTTCAGAAGGCAAACCCCTACCCAGGGCTCCCTTTCCACACACTCACCTCTGTGAACAATGTCATTCTTATGGCACCAATGAATTGCTTTGATTAGCTGGTAGATGTAGCTCTTCACTTTTTCTGGTGGAACTCCATTTGGCATTTCTTCTAGCAACTCCAGCATGTTCTAGAAGGTTCAAAGACATCCAATTTCAGAGAGCTATGCTGTAGTTTCTAGAAGGTAACACGCTTTCAGCAGGCTCAAACAACATGCTTAGGCCACTGAGGCAGTAGTTCCAACATCCAAGGAGTATATTCTAACCATAAGGATATCACAGGATCATACATTAGAGGCTGGAAGGGACCTCCAGACATCACTCAGTCCAACCCCCCTGCCAAAAGCAGGGTCACCTAGAGCAGGTCACACAGAGTGTCCAGGGGGCTCTGGAATGTGTCCAGACAAGGAGACTCCACAATCTATCTGGGCAGCTGGCTCCAGGCCTCTGCCACCCTCACAGTGAAAAAGTTTTCCCTTCTCTTCTCCGGGCCTCAATAACCCACACTGTAAAGAAATTTCTCCTCATGTTGAGCTGAAATCTTCTCTGTTCAAGTTTGTCTTCATTGTTCCTTGGCATATTACTGTGCAGCACCCAGAAGAGCCTGGCCCCCTCCACTTGACCCCCACCCCTCAGATATTGATAGACATTGATCAGATCCCTCTCAGCGTTCTCTTCTCCACACTAAACAGCCCCAGGGCTCTCAGTCTCTCTTCACAGGGGAGATGCTCAAGTCCCCTAATCATACATAGTTAAATCAACACCAGCCAGGTAGTGCAGATACTGTCACAGACATAAAACTGCCTCACAGGGTTACAAACACTAACCTGGGGAGTACCCCATACCTATACATCACCTACATTGACCTCAGACATACTTGCACTACAGCAACTCTGGACATGTGAACTGTTGCAATTATACATCTAGGGAAGAAAATAAATGGATTGTTTGCAGCAGGAAATTTCCTCTTTGACAAAGGATACTTAGACTCCCATTATCTTAGCAAATGTCTCCACTTTCCTGTGATTAGAAGTACAAGGGAGTTTGTACTCTGAATCCTGAATGAATAACTGGCAGCAGCAGCTGCCCACTTGAAGAGAATAAAGTCTTACCCAACTCATTTAATTATGGATTTGAGCATCTGGAGAGTTTTCATTTAAAATAAATTTACCTTGTCTTAGACAAACACTTTCTTTAGCTGTATAATACAATCGTTGAAATTTCTCTTGTAAGATTTTTAATGGACACAAATAGAAGAGCAAACTTGGATAATATTTGGAAACAGAACTGCTGGAGAAAGTCCAGAGGAGGCCACAAGGACGATCCAAGGGCTGGAGCAGCTCTGCTGTGAGCACAGGCTGAGGGAGCTGGGGGTGTGCAGCCTGCAGAGGAGAAGGCTCCAGGGGCACCTCAGAGCTGCCTGCCAGGACCTGAAGGGATCCTGCAGGAAGGCTGCAGAGGGACTTTTGCTGAGGGCGTCTGGAGACAGGCCAAGGGGGAATGGTTTGAAGCTGAGGCAGAGCAGGGTTAGAGTGGAGCTGGGGAAGAAGTTGTTGAGTGTGAGGGTGGTGAGAGTCTGGCACAGGCTGCCCAGGGAGGCTGTGGCTGCCTCCCTTGTAGGGGTGTTCAGAAGGTGTCCCTGGGCATGGACGGAAGGTTGGAGAAGCTGAGCTCTGAGGTCCCTTCCAATCTGAGCCATTCCATGATTCTACAAACATCTCTGAATCTCTGAATAAATGCTCCCAGTTTCCTTAGAAACCCTTCAGACCTAAGAAAAGGTATTTTCTGTGAAGGAATCACACTGATTGTTGCTTCACTCTTGTCCACAGCCAAGCCTGTGGATCTGCATAAGTAAGTCAAGAAGTTAGTGTTACAAGATGAACCAAAATAGGAACACCACTACAGCCACATGTAATCCTAGCTGAAGACATTAACTAAGGGGATGATGACTAAAGGAGATTAGACTGCATGTGAATTGAAGTAATCTGGCTTTGAGCGCTATGGGTCCGTACAGGACACAAGGTGTTCAGCAGCACTTAATGAAAACATTTCCCTACTATATCACATTTTATTTAATTCCTTCTACCTTTCCCTGCAGGGACAGGACCAGGGCCAATGGTTTGAAATGAAAGCAGAGCAGATTGAGATTGGATGTGAGGAGTAAATTCTGCACCAGGAGGCTGATGCAACACTGCAACAGGTTGCCCAGGGAGAGAGTTGAGGCTCCATCCCTGGAGATCTTCAGGGTCAAACTGGACAAGACTGTGAGCAACCTGCTCTAGTGGAGGATGTCCATACTGAGTACAGGAGGGTTGGACTGGATGACCTTTGGAGGTGCTTTCCAATCCAAAATATTCCATGATTCTATGAATCAGGCCAGGAATCTCTGCACAAGAGAGAACTGACTGAAGAGCTCTAGCCTGCAGCTAGACTGCAACATCACAGTGGCAGGATAATAAAGGAAAATTTAAGTCAAGGGAACAATATCTCTTGAAATCTCCAAAGATACAGATCTTTAAGCTTGTGTTTATTTTTTACTGGGTGTACCTGAATTATTTCCATCATGAAATTCTGAGTGGTTTAGCATTCAGGGGGAAGGTCTACCTGCACCACGAAGGCTACAAAAATAATGTAAAATCAATCTGTTCCAGGTTTCCCCCTGGAAACAGCCCAGGATGCTTGGCAGTAGTAGGGTAATCTAAGGAAATTTTGGAATGGTTTCAAATGAGGTCAGGATTGGAGCTAATGACAGTGATCTTTGCCAAATCCCTCTAAGTAACTATTGATAGTGGCCTTGTTACAGAAATACACAAACAAATCCTATTTTTAACAGGGAAGGATGGAGAAAGTTGAAACAGATTTCAAGGTTACAAGCCTATGATCTTGACTACATGATGATTCATTACACTATTAAACTTGCCTCTGGAGTATGGATGGATTTTTTTCTTCAGATGGTAGGTATTCCAGTCTACACAATTTAAACATTTTTTCACAGCACAGAACCACAGAATATTAGGGGCTGGAAGGGAC
>VXBD01010356.1:109220-128346 GCA_013399975.1 Indicator maculatus | reverse complement strand
AGGGGATCCTGCCCCTCTGCTCTGCTCTGGGGAGACCTCACCTGGAGTACTGCATCCAGCTCTGGACGGACATGGACATCAGCACAGGAAGGACATGGAGCTGATGGAGCAGGTCCAGAGGAGGCCATGAAGTGACCAGGGGATTAGAGCAGCTCTGCTACAAGGACAGGCTGAGGGAGCTGGGGGTGTGCAGCCTGCAGAAGAGAAGGCTCCAGGCAGACCTCAGAGCAGCCTGCCAGGACCTGAAGGGGCTCCAAGAAGGCTGCAGAGGGACTGTGCCCAAAGGGCTGCAGGGACAGGAGCAGGGACAAGGGTTTGAAAGGAGAGCAGAGCAGATTGAGATTGGATGTGAGGAAGAAGTTGTGCAGCAGGAGGCTGCTGCAACACTGCAAGAGGTTGGCCAGGGAGGGAGCTGAGGCCCCATGGCTGGAGATGGTGAAGGTGAGGCTGGAGAAGGCTGTGAGCAACCTGCTCTAGGGGAGGATGTCCCTGCTGAGTGCAGGGGGTTGGACTGGATGCCCTTTGGAGCTCCCTTCTATGGTTCTATGAATATGAGCTTCCATCCTGAGCTGCAATTTCCAACACAGATGTCAAATGCATTTCCCATTCTCCTTGCATCCATTTTTCAAATGAAAATCCTCCCAAGTCAATTTACACAACAGCCTTTTGCAACAAAACTCAGCTGAAGTGGTTTCTTTCCTTTCCCCACTGCAATATATTTACTACACTGCAGCAATTCTCTTAAGGCTTTGAAAGCTTGAAACACCTTCTGCTGAATGCTGTGAGTCAGTTTTAATGACAGTGTTCTGTTCTATTGCTCTACAGCTTATGCAAGAGAATGAATTTGCATTAAGCAGCCAACTTTAGAAGCCACCTTCTCTTCCCCATTGTTAATACTGAATAATGGTAAAAAATAGGCTGCATTCCCTGCCTGCTTTCTCATGGCTTTCAAAAAGAAGAAATCTCATGAGCTGCCTGTAAGGTAGAGTGGACATCAAATGTGTTATTGTCACCTGATGGATGTGTGCTGGGTTTTGCAGAAAGCCAGAAGACAGCCAAAAACCTAAGCATAAGAGGGTTTAGATTTCCTCAGATTTCAACATTTTAGTCAAGGCTTACCCAATTAATTTATTTTCCTCCCTTATCCAGCTCACAGGAGAGTTTCCAATGCCATAAATGACTTCATATGGATGAAAAGTGAAAATGAGCTTCAAAAGGAGGAGGACAGAACAGTCCTACTTGCCAAGTCATAGAATGGCTTAGGTTGGAAGGGACCCTGAAGATCATCCAGTTCCAATCCTCCAGTTCCAATCCTCCCCCTGCCATGGGCAGGGACATCTTCCTCCAGCCCAGGCAGCTCAAGGTCTCATCCAGCCTGGCCTTCAACACCCCCAGGGACATCCACAGCCTCCCTGGGCAGCCTGTGCCAGAGTCTCACCACCCTCACTGGAAAGAATGTCTTCCTCATCTCCAGTCTCAATCTGCCCTCCTCAAGCTTCCATCTATTCCCTCTCATCCTATCACTCCAAGTCCCTGTCAAAAGTCCCTTCCCTGCTTTCCTGTAGCTCCCTTCAGGTACTGGCAGGCTGCTCTAAGGTTTCCCCAGAGCCTTCTCTTCTCCAGGCTGAACAGCCCCAACTCTCTCAGCCTGTCCCCATAGGGGAGGTTCTGCAGCCTTCTGACCACATTTGTGGCCTCCTCTGGACCTGCTCCAGCAGCTCCATGTCCTTCCTGAATCACACCATCACCTGCTAAAGCCTGAGCAGCAGGTGAGGCATTTGCCCAGCACATTGGGCTAAAAATACTCACTTCAATGAACAAAAGTGTGAGGCACAAGCTACCAGTTTGCAGCACTTAAAAGAGGCAACTTCTCACCAGATGAAGTCTGTCATTACTGCCCTGAGATGTGAATGTAGATTATGCTGCCATTTTCATTAATTTGCAATTAAAAACAGAGATGCAAAACTCTAATACCATTCTCATCTTGTTTGGGGGTGTGAGGAGGAGGCAGCAGCCCTTTTCCTTATGTAAAAACAAGCCTTTTTTTCTTCCCTTTGAAGAACTTCTCCTTACAGTACTTGAATCTACTCCAATAATAAGCTCTCAATTCACTTCAGAAATACATTCCAGCTCTTGAAGTTCAATTAATTGGGTTAAGATTGGAGGTTAGGAAGAAGTTCTTCATCATGAGGGTGGTGAGAGACTGGCAGAGGTTGCCCAGGGAGGTGGTGGAAGCCTCATCCCTGGAGGTTTTTAAGGCCAGGCTGGATGTAGCTGTGAGCAACCTGCTCTGGTGTGAGGTGTCCCTGCCCATGGCAGGGGACTGGAACTGGATGATGCTTGAGGTCCTTCCAACCCTGACAATTCTGTGATTCCAATTGGGGGAGGGGGGTGGGATGGAGGGTGGAATCTATCAGCATGTTTTCCAACTATTAGAGACTTGTTTCTTGGCAAGCTGAGAACTTCACTCGTTTTGTGCCCTTGGGCCAGTGGTGGTGAAAGGCAATGATCCTCTGCTTGGGTCTGTAAGCAGCAGTAGCAGCAAAGTAGCATCAGAAAGAGACCATGGAATGTGTTTACCAGCAGGCATGCTGAAAGCCTCCCCAGCACACATTAACACATCCATCCATCACCCAAGGAAGAGGATAGTGAAATATTTAATCCATGAGTCACAGATATCCAAACTGCAAGCAAAACCAACTAGTTCAAGGCTGCTGAAATAAGCCCTGATGGATGTTTTTTTCTTTCTACATAAAATTAAGTTCATTTGTGTTCAGTAGAGAGTTTGATTAAAAATTAAGAAACAGGCTGCAGAACCTATGAGGATACAGAGGCTTGGGATTGCAGCCTGTAGAAGAGAAGGCTCCAGGGAGACCTTAGAGCAGCCTTCCAGTACCTGAAGGGAGCTACAAGAAAGCTGAGCAGGGACTCTTCACCAGGCAGAGTAGTGAGAGGATGAGGGGTAATGATTTTAAACTGAAAGAGAATATTTTTAGATTAGAAATCAGGAAGAAATTGTATTCTATGAGGTTGGTGTGACACTGGCACAGGTTGCCCAGAGAGGTTGTTGATGCCTCATCCCTGGAGGTGTTCAAGGCCAGGCTGAATGAGGCCCTGAGCAACCTGGGCTGGTGGGAGGTGTCCCTGCCCAAGGCAGGGGAGTTGGAAATAGACCTTTAAGGTACCTTCCAAGCCAAACATTCTATGATTTCATTCTTTGGCTGTCAAATACCAGTATTAGTAAGGCAAATCTCTTTGCAGCCAAATCCCTGAAGCAATACTTGATTCCAAGAGCAGAAATGAAAGAACTTTTTATCTTTGCCCACATTTGAAATGCACTGTGCCTGAAAAAAATAGTTTGCATCCTTTTCTTTCATATGAGAAGGGGAATCCCCTCCCCAGACACCCTCTCCATAAGCAAGTTCTCCTCAGAGGCCTTTTGTAAACTTGTGCCTGCTTCCTCTGCAAACATGCTCAGTAAACACCAAGGAAACTCACAGATTCATGGGCTAGGTTGGGAAGGACCTCAAACATCATCCAGTTCCATCCCCATGCCATGGGCAGGGACACTTTCCACTAAACCACCTCTAGAGCACTGCCTCCAGTTCTGCTGTCCCCAGCACAAGAGGGACATGGAGCTGCTGAAGAGGGTCCAGAGGAGGCCACAAAGATGATCAGAGGGCTGCAGAACCTCCCCTGTGGGGACAGGCTGAGAGAGTTGGGGCTGTTGAGCCTGGAGAAAAGAAGGCTCCAGGGAGACCTTAGAGCAGCCTGCCAGTATCTAAAAGGGTCCTACAAGAAAGGTGGGAATGAACTTTTGCAAGGCCTTGTAGTGACAGGATGAGAGGGGATGGATTGAAGCTTGAGGAGGGCAGATTTAGACTGAAGATAAGGAAGAAGTTCTTTAGAGTAAGGGTGATGAGCACACTTAGGATGTCTCCGGAGTTTACCAACGCTAACTAAGCAATAGTTCCAACTGGAAAGGATAACCTCCTCTCATCAGGAACAAAGGACTGACTTTTATTCTCCCTTCTGCTCACTGAGTAAGATGGGACTCTAGAGAATGACAGAATTGTCAGGGCTGGAAGGGACCTCAAGGCTCAGCCAGTCCCAACCCCCTGCCATGCCCAGGGACACCTCACACCACAGCNGCTCCAGAACTGTTCACAGAGCTCCAGGTGTGGTCTCAGCAGAGAGGAGCAGAGGGGCAGAATCCCCTCCCTGGCCCTGCTGGCCACACTTCTCTTGCTGCAGCCCAGGCTCTGCTTGGCACTCTGGGCTGCAAGTGCTCACTGCTGGCTCCTGCTGAGCTTCTCCTCCACCAGCACCCCCAAGGCCTTTTCTTCAGGGCTACTCTCAAGCCAGTCCCTGCCCAGCCTGTATTGTCTCAGTCCTGGCATTGTCTCAGTCCAGGTGCAGGACCTTGCACTTGGTCTTATTGGACCTCCTGAGGTTGGCTTGTGCCCAGCTCTGCAGCCTGTCCAGGTCCCTCTGGATGGATCCCTTCCCACCTGCCTGTAGCTGCACCACACAGCTTGGTGCTGAGGCTGCCTCAATGCCACTGTCCATGTCACCAACAAAGATATTAAACAAGACTGGTCCCAGTACTGATGTCTGATCTCTCAGCTTTCAATTTCCCTTCTAACATCTAATTTCCTCTCTAACATCCTTCTACCATTTCAGCAGGTGAGGACAACCAGCCTGGTACTCAGTAAAAGACACAGCTTTAAAAAGAATAGATTTTAAGTTTCTTAAAATTCTGAAAGATTTCTTAAGTTTCTCTGCTTTGTAGGAACTGGTGCCTGCACTATTTGCCTTTTACAGGTAGACAGCCAAGGCACAACTCAAAGGCTACCAAACCTCCTCCACAGGCTGAAGAACCCTTCAAAATCTCCTCCCCATAGCAGGGCACTAGGGCAGAAAAAAGCCCAAGTCAATATGTCCATTCAGGTAGCTCTGATAACATTTAATAATACATCAAACAAAATAAACCAAAAAGCAGATACAGGTAGTGGTCCTCTTCCAAGGTTCACAGTTTGAGTGCAGCTGCCATTGAGACCAGCACCTCTGACCTGCTTAAGGCCTTTTCAGCACAATGGTTTAATCCATCATAATGGGTTAAAAAAAGCCTTTCTCTTTCTCAGTTTTCAGCAGCCCCAAATTCCTCTATCCTGTTCACAATAAAAAGTTGATTGACTGACAGCATCCTCCAATCCTGCCTCCAGTTCTGGTGCCCCAAGCAGAAGGACACAGAGCTGCTGGAGAGAGGCCAGAGGAGACCACAAAGATGATCCAAGGGCTGGAGCAGCTCTGCTGTGAGCACAGGCTGAGGGAGCTGGGGGTGTGCAGCCTGCAGAGGAGAAGGCTCCAGGGGCACCTCAGAGCTGCCTGCCAGGACCTGAAGGGATCCTGCAGGAAGGCTGCAGAGGGACTTTTGCTGAGGGGGTCTGGAGCCAGGCCAAGGGGGAATGGTTTGAAGCTGAGGCAGAGCAGGGTTAGAGTGGAGCTGAGGAAGAAGTTGTTGAGTGTGAGGCTGGTGAGAGTCTGGCACAGGCTGCCCAGGGAGGCTGTGGCTGCCTCCTGCCTGGGGGTGCTGAAGGCCAGGCTGGATCAGGCCCTGAGCAACCTGTGCTAGTGGAGAGGTGTCCCTGGGCATGGTGGGGAAGTTGGAGTAGATGATCTCTGAGGTCCCTTCCAAGCTAAGTCATTCTATGAGGAGTCTATGAACTCCCTTTGTGTTAGGCCATGCCTGTTGCTGCTTGTCCTTTCAGGAACACCTCCAAAAGGAATTTGGCTTTATCTTCTTTGCACCCTTCCATCAAACATTTAAACATTGGTAAACTTCCCCTCTAGCCACCTATCCAAGTCCTTGGCACTGTAGTGTAGGATCTGGAGAGCAGCAATGCCTGAAGACCTGAGCATTCCTGGAACTCCTGTTGCACCATCTCCAGTTCAGGGCTTGTGTGGTTGCACTCGACATATTTTTGATTCAAAACTTTGACTCTCTTGATTCTTAGACCAATTTTGTCTGCTAGTAAATAAAACCTCATTGCTTTCAGAAGTGCAAGTTTGAGATTGATCATATTTATAGCATCTGAACACCTCACAAAATCCCCTAACCCTCTCCCAATGACTTTGAAGTATTATCTACAGCTGTCTGTCACTGGACTGGTTGCTAAACTTCATTTGGTTTTCAAATGTAAAGGGAAAAAGGTTCTGCTCTCCAACTTGTGAGATGAACCCTGCTATTTTTGCTTGTCTTCTGCTTTGAATGTCTGAGAAGAATGTTGAGCATTTTTGTTTCCTCTCTCAGCCATCAGTGAGGTTCACAGATGCTGCTTATGCAGTTCCAGTGCTGTTCAGCAGCCTGGAATCTGCTCACAAGACACTACAACATCCTTTTCACTACTACATGTTCAACCTGCAGCTGGTTCATTATCTCCTAAGCAGCTCCTCTCTAACTGATTGGTAAAACTCTGCTGCTTTTCTCTTTTTGTGCATTAAGCTTCTGACTTAAGCCAATGGCAAGAGGAGCATTGGCTTCTCCCTGAGAGGATGATGAGGATGCACTGAAGGGGTCAGGCAGTGGCAGCATGCCCCTCGTGCTGAGTTTTCATCTCTGAGGTGTAAGCTGCTCAAGATTCCAGTCAGGAAGAAGCAATGCTGGCTTTCTGTGAGATTGCCATGGTGATCAGGCAGGTTGTGGAGCACACTGAAGAAGAAATGCCTTCTCTCCATTTAGCAGCTTAGGGGACAAGGGCAACTTGGGAAGCCCCATTCTATTCAATACACTCATCAGTGACCTGGATGAGGGCACAGAGGGCACTGCCAGCAAGTTTGCTGATGACACACAACTGGGAGGAGTGGCTGACACACCTGAAGGCTGTGCTACCACTCAGCCAGACCTGGACAGGCTGGAGAGCTGGGTGGGGAGAAGTGGAATGAAATCCAGCAAGGACAAGGGGAGAGTCTGGCATCTGGGAAAGAACAACCACATGGGCCACACTGGTAGGGTAAAGGATCCTGGGAGTCCTGGTGGACAGAAGGATGTCCATGAGGCAGCAATGTGCCCTTGTGGCCAAGAAGTCCCTTCCAAGCCCTAACACTCTGTGACTGAGCTGAAGGTGTAAGGATTTTTCATGTTTTGTCAGTACTACTCTAGCATTAAAGATGCAAGGAGCTGAGCACAGCAGCCCCAGTGTGAAAGTGGCTAACTAATGCTTGCTAGAACCTGAGCTCCTGGGGTGGTCTTACTTTGCAGGTGCTGATGGTATGTGTCTGAGTCACTAGGTAACCTCAACAGCCTTCTGCAGCCTTGCTGCCTTTTATCAGAGGACTTTCCAGCCTCTGCTGGAATTAGAGGTTTCCAAGGAAGTCTGTTTTCATAGATTCACAGAATGGTTTAGATTGGAAGGGACCTTCAAGACCATCTAGTTCTAACTCCCCTGCCACGTACAGGGACACCTTCCACTAGTACAGGTAGCTCAAGGCCTCATCCAGCCTGGCACTGAACACCTTCAGGGAGGAGGAATCTACAGCCTCATGGCAGAGCTGCTCCAGCCCTTGGATCATCTTTGTGGCCTCCTCTGGCCTCTCTCCAGCAGCTCTGTGTCCTTCTCCTGCTGGGGACTCCAGAACTGGAGGCAGGATTGGAGGTGAGGTCTGAGCAGAGCAGAGCCCAGGGGCAGAATCCCCTCTCCTGCCCTGCTGCCCACACTCCTCTGGCTGCAGCCCAGCACACAGCTGCCTGCTGGGCTGCAGGAGGGCACTGCTGGCTCCTGGGGAGCTGCTCAGCACCCAACACCCTCAAGGCTCTTTCTTAAGAGTTGTTCTCAACCCACTCTGCACCCAGCCTGGATTTGTGCCTGGGATTGGCCCAGCTCAGATGCAGGACCTTGCACTTTAACTTTTGAACCTGTATTATTATTATTACTAAAGTTATCAGATTCACTTTTGGAACTACCTTTGCATTCCTGTGAAGACAGAAATATTACACAACCAAAAAGTGATTTGTGACCAGTGTCCTCAGGAGTTAAATACTGGTTAAATATAGATCATGGAACCTGTTTTGCAGCATAGTTAAAATGAAACTAGAAATGGAGCCTGAGAAAAGCAAAAGCAATTTGCTTGTGTACACCTGCTCAGTATTGGCACCACTTTTTTCCACAGCCCCAAATTTCAGCTAAATACTGAGTTTCCTTTTCATCCCAAACTGCACTGCTCTATCTTTTCATTCCTGTCTCCTGCAACTGGATAGGCAAATCAGTTTACATCAGAGCACACAAGGAGCAGGGCACTAAGCCTGTGACCCATCTCTTTAGGAAATTTGCAGATTCCTCAGCATTCAGACTTTTGTTTACATCACTGTACCCGAATTTTAAAGATCTGAAGCATCACAGAATGTTAGGGGTTGGAAAGAACATCCAGTCCAACCCCCCTGCCAGAGCAGGAGCACCTAGAGCAGGTCACACAGGAATGCATCCAAGCAAGTGTTGAATATCTCCAGAGGAGACTCCACAACCTTCCTGAGCAGCCTGTTCCAGGGTTCTGTCACCCTCACAGTGAAGAAAATTTTACTCCTGTTTCCATGGAACCTCCTATGCCTCAACTTCCACCATTGTCCCTTGTGGTGGCATTGGGCATCACTGAGCAGAGCCTGGCTCCATCCTCTTGGCTTCTTCCTTTCCCCTGCTCTGCTGAGACCCACCCTCCAATCCTGCCTCCAGCTCTGGGGTCCCCAGCAGGAGAAGGACACAGAGCTGCTGGAGAGAGGCCAGAGGAGGCCACAAAGATGATCCAAGGGCTGGAGCAGCTCTGCTGTGAGCACAGGCTGAGGGAGCTGGGGGTGTGCAGCCTGCAGAGGAGAAGGCTCCAGGGGCACCTCAGAGCTGCCTGCCAGGACCTGAAGGGATCCTGTAGGAAGGCTGCAGAGGGACTTTTGCTGAGGGGGTCTGGAGCCAGGCCAAGGGGAATGGTTTGAAGCTGAGGCAGAGCAGGGTTAGAGCGGAGCTGAGGAAGAAGTTGTTGAGTGTGAGGCTGGTGAGAGTCTGGCACAGGCTGCCCAGGGAGGCTGTGGCTGCCTCCTGCCTGGGGGTATTAAAAGACAGGCTGGATGAGACCTTGAGCAGCTGAGTCTAGCTGAGAAGTGTCCCTGGGCATGGTGGGGAGGATGGAGGAGGTCCCTTCTAACCTAAGCCACTCTGTGATTCTCTGTTGTGACAGAAACCACATTCATGTAAAACATTTTCAAGAGCCTGTTCAGAATAGAAGTGATCAAAATGGCTATAAAAGTGCAGGGTCTGAGGGGTTTCACCCCAGTTACCATTCTAGAAAATGCCAGTTTGATTAGTGGCACTTCTGCTTCCTTCAGGTAATCCTGAAGATATCCTCCTGAGTAAGCAACTGGCAGCATTCAACTTAAATGACACTCACATCTCCTTCAAGTCTGTATCAGTTTGCTGATCTCAATGCTGTGGTAAAGAAATTATGCTCCTGCAGTATCTAATGAATTGCAGTACCTCAGCAGGGAGTGGTTCCCCCACCCAACAGGTAGCATTTGAAATATTTCCCTTGGGTAATTGCCTTGCATTTGGTCACTAATTTTTCTCTCTTTCTGTGTTGTGTTGAGCTTCTGTTTTGTTAGAGTCCTCTTTTACTTCAGCCTTCACTGTTTCACCACTAGCAATCCATCTGATCTCGACTGGGTATCTCTCTCCTTTATTAGACCTAGCAGAAGTCTCCTGGATCCATGATTTTCATGACTCATGGAATCATAGCACAGCCTAGGTTGGAAGGAACCTTAAATCATCTACTCTAACCTCCCCACCATGGGCAGGTCAAGGTCTCATCCAGCCTGGCCTTCAACACCCCCAGGGAGGAGGCAGCCACAGCCTCCCTGGGCAGCCTATTCCACAGTCTCACCACCCTCACACTGAAGAGCTTCTTCCTCAGCTCCACTCTAACCCTGCTCTGCCTCAAACCATTCCGCCTTGCCCTGTCTCTAAGACGCCCTCAGCAGAAGTCCCTCTGCAGCCTTCTTGCAGGATCCTTCAGGTCCTGGCAGGCAGCTCTGAGGTGCCCCTGGAGCCTTCTCTTCTCCAGGCTGATCACCCCCAGCTCCATCAGCCTGTCCTCATAGCAGAGCTGCTCCAGCTCTTGGATCATCTTTGTGGCCTCCTCTGGACTCACTCTAACAGCTCTGTGTCCTTTTGCTGGGGACACTTGTCAACTGGGGACAACTGTAGGCAGGATTCAAACTGTTCTTATGATGTAAGCCCTTGTCCAGGCACAACCTGCTCTCACCAGCCTCCCTCTCTCCCCACACAGATGGGATGGGAAGTAACCTGGGCACACTGCTGGCTCATGTTCAGCCTACTGTCAACCAGTACCCCCTGGTCCCTCTGGATAGCATCCTGTCCTTAAGTAGCATCGATTTTACCACACTATCAGCCTCTTCTTCCAACTCCCCTCCTTTCAAAGCACCTGATCAGTGCATTAGTCTCATCTGAAAGAAGGCAGCTAGCATCAGCTTCTCCTGTTAATTGGGGGTGGATTTCCTACCCACAAAACACCATTTACTATGACAACACCTTACATCATCCTGTGTTCTATGGAAGATCTGACAGCAAATATGCCTTTGGGGAATGGTTCTAGGGAAGTATTTCATTTTATTACTGTCACCATTATGGATAAGCTCTCACAGGCACATCTTGAAACAAAAATAGAAAGGCTGGAGTTTTTTGTTCTTCAAAATTTTCCCTCCATGTTGTAAGCATCTAAAGGTAACTGTCAAAAAAGCAGCATAATAAAAGGCAATTAGCTGAGTAGTTTCAGTGCCCTTTTTTTTAATTCAATTGTTAAAACATATTTCACCAGAATTTAAAAAAAAATTTTTGTGAAGCACAAATCCAGGTTGGATGAGGAATGGCTGGAGAGCAGACTGGAGGAGAAGGCCTTGGGGGTGTCAGTTGGTGACAAACTCCCCAGGAGCCAGCAATGGTCCCATGCAGCCCAGAGCCAGCTGTGTGCTGAGCTGCATCCAGAGCAGGGAGAGCAGCAGCACAGGGAGGGGATTCTGCCCCTCTGCTCTGCTCTGCTCAGACCCCACCTGCAGCACTGCCTCCAGCTCTGGGGCCCCCAGCACAAGAGGGACCTGGAGCTGCTGGAGAGGGTCCAGAGGAGGCCANCTGGATGATCTTCAAGGCCCCTTCCAACCCAAAACATTCCATGAATCTATGAATGAACAGCATGTTTGAAAACAATCAAGGCCCTGCTTCTGTTAACTCAGGTGGTTTTCACTTGCTTGTGATGACTCAGGTTATGCAACATAACTCAGAGGAAAAAAACGTCCATCTATATTTGTAATTAATGTATTTGAAACTGGAGAATCTGTAAGCTCATATTTGTTATACATATTTTTGTATTACATTGGTAATTAATGTATCTGAAACTGAAGATTCTGTAACCTTACGTTTATTATATATAATATTTATTATTTATATTATGTTGGCAATTAATGCACTTGAAAGTGAAGATTCTGTAAGCTCATATTTATTATATATATTATTATTTATATTACACGGTAATTAATTTATCTGAAACTGAAGACTCTGTAAGCTTACATTTATTATATATTTTATATGTATGATTTATATTATGTTGGTAATTAATGCATTTGGAAGTGACAATTCTGTATGCTCATATTTATAATATATATTATTATTTATAATGCATTGGTAATTAATGTATCTGAAACTGAAGACTCTGAAAACTTTCATTTATCATATATATGTTATTATTTATATTATGTTAGTAATTAATGTATCTGAAACTGAAGCCTGTAAGCTTACATTTATTATATATTTTGTATGTATTATTGGTAATTAATACATTTGGAAGTGAAAATTCTGTAAACTCATATTTATTATATATATTATTTATATTACATTGGTAATGTATCTGAAACTAAAGACTCTGTAAGCTTTCATTTATTCTATATATGTTATTATTTATATTACATTGGTAATTAATGTATCTGAAACTGAAGACTCTGTAAGCTTTCATTTATTTTATATATATGTTATTATTTATATTACATTGGTAATTAATGTATCTGAAACTGATGACTCTGTAAGCTTTCATTTATTTTATGTATTACATGTATGATTTATATTATGTTGGTATTTAATGTCTCTGAAGATTTGTAGAACGTGAGAGAAGTTTGGCTGCTTTCTTTTTTCTTCACTTTGTGATTTGATTTACCCTCCAGTTCAAAACTGAATTTTAAAAAACACCTATACACGTCACCATAAGCATTTTGTGGGACTAAAATTGTGTTGCAAATACTATGCAAGGATGAAGGGAGATGGGAAGATATTTTTATTAAGGCCAAATTCCGCTTGCCTTGGATCACACAAAACACTGACGAGCCCTGGGAGGCTAGGAGGCCTCTCCTGTATTTTTCCACGCCAGTAAAATGGGTGACCTTTTGTTTGACTGTTCCAGTTATATTCACTTAAAATAACATTTAGAGCTATTGTTGGCTATTTCACTGAAAAAAAAAAAAAGGCATGGCAGATCCAGCTTGTTAGCTTGATCTTCTTCAGAGGAATTAGCAAAGAGGAAGTATGCTGTCCTTTCAAATAATTAGTCTGCAGAAAGCACTGGAATTAGATGATCTTTAAGGTCCCTTCCAAACTAAACCATTCTATGAGTCTATGCTAGTTGAAAAAAGATATTTTTTTTTTCAGATACAGAAAATATAAATAAAGGTTTTTATAGGAACAAATATTTTATTTGATTTTATATGAAGAAATAGTTTTACTCTGATAAATTTACTTCCCCACTCAAAACCAGTGGAAGGGACCTTAAAGGTAAAATCAGGCTTCATGGAGGGTTCATGGATTCAGAGAATGGTTTAGGTTGGAAGGGACCTTGAAGATCACCCAGCTACAACCCCCTGCCATGGGCAGGGACACCTCCCACCAGCACAGCTTGCTCAGGATCTGCTGCCTGGCCTTGAACACCTCCAGGCAGGAGGCATCCACAGCCTCCCTGGGCAACCTGTGCCAGAGTCTCACCACTCTCACTCCAAAGAATTTCTTCCTAATCTCCAGTCTCAATCTGCCCTCCTCAAGCTTCAATCCATTTCCTCTCCTCCTATCACTCCCAGCCCTTGGCAAAAGTCCCTTCCCAACTTTCTTGTAGCCCCCTTCAGGTACTGGAAGGCTGCTCTAAGGTCTCCCTGGAGCCTTCTCTTCTCCAGGCTCAACAGTCCCAACTGTCTCAGCCTGTCCCCACAGGGGAGGTTCTCCATCCTCCCATCATCTTTGTGACCTCCTCTGGACCCACCTCAGCAGCTCCATGACCCTTTTGTGCTGAAGGCAGTACTGGAGGCCGTGCTGCAGGTGGGGTCTGAGCAGAGTAGTGGGGCAGAATCCCCTCCCTCATGCTCCCAGGGCTTTAGGCAAGTAAAACACCAATGTGTCGATAGGATTGACTAACACAGATGTCCTGATGTCCAAATGGCAGGACCAGCTATTTGCTTGGGAAAAGCAGTCAGGGCTCATCTCTTGAAAACACTCTTTTGTTAAGAGTGCTGTGGGCCTCCCACACTGTCACCTTCAACCCCAAATCTGTTTTTATTTATAGCACAAAGATTTTTTAAAGGGAGGGAAACAACAGATTTGTTGTGTTGAAGTTGCAGGATTCTTGAGATTTCTAGCTGAACACAATATTTCAGCCCTCCAAAACTTTCCACAGATATATATGGCAGTGATTTTGATCTGGTTTGTTGTGCTGGAGCACCTCTTTATTTTCTAATCCACTCTTTGTTTTCTAATCCCCCTCTGGTTTACATACGAGGTTCTACCTTTGAAGTTCCTCCTGGTTGGCTGCCACTCTTCTTCCTGCATCTACTTCATATTTCTGGCACTGACACTGTAGGCTCTGTACAACCTCTTACATCAGATGAGTTGTTTTCTCTTCCACCTACAATCCTTTCATTTTTCCCTTCTACTTAATGATAGCTTAAACTACCTAATTCCTTTAAAGTCATGAAGTTCTTCAGAGAGCCTGACACTTCTGCATAACCTACATCAGGTACTGTCAAACAGGTCTCATGCTAACCCATGAGATCAGCCTTGCTTCCCTCCTAGAGTAATACCCCCAACATGTTGTCCTTGTAATACCTCCTCCAGGATGCACACTGCAATAACCTATCCCACCAGCTGCATGCCTCTCACTTTCCATACTACCTTTACTTTGCACACTGGCTTGGCCAAAGACATAAATGCCATAAGAGGCATTACTGCAGGCTGACCTCAGAGACACAGGATCACAGAGCGTTAGGTGCTGGCAGGGACCTCCAGAGAGCATCCATCCAAGCCCCCTCCCTGCCAGAGCAGCAGCACCCAGGGCAGCTCACACAGGAACACAGCCAGGGGGCTTGGCAATGGCTCCAGACAAGGAGACTCCACAACCTCTCTGGGCAGCCTGCTCCAGCCCTCTGCCACCCTCACAGGCAAAAAGCTTTCCCTTCTCTTGCCCTGGCACCTCCTCTGCTCCAGCTGGCACCCAGTGCCCCTTGTGCTGTCCTTGGCCAGCCCTGAGCACAGCCTGGCTCTGGCCTCCCCACACTGCCCTGCACAGCTTTCTCCCCAGCACTGAGGGCAGCCCTCAGGCTCCTCTGCTCCCAGCTCCAAGCCCCAGCTCCCTCAGCCTGGCCTCCCAGGGAGATCTTCCACTGCCTGCAGCAGCTTGGGGGCTCTGCCATGGACTCTCTCAAGCTGTTCCCTGAGGTCCTTCTTGAACTGAGGGGCCATAACTGCACACAATATTCCAGACACAGAACAGTTTCTCCTGTTTCTCGCCCAGTCTCTTCTCTAACCAGATGCCTGTTTCCAGAAGACTTCTGTCTGCAACAGAGCTGGAGAACACTGCCCCTCTGCCGAAGCTGACCAGGAACTGAGCAAGTGGTTCAGGAGTTACTGGCAGGGTGGGAGGACAAGCTACTGGACAGATGGGTGGACAGATGGAATAATTGCATAAGCAACCTTCCCTCCAACTAAAATACAACTTTGAAGTCCCACCTGTTCCACAAAGCATTTCATCAGCCCTAGCCACTCCCCAAGGCGAGGTCTGCTGGTTCATAACAGGCTGCACCGCATTCTGCGGGAGCTTTGGTCTACACACATCACTGAGGGTGCATCACGACATACAGCTACAGCACGCCCGAAATAACTGTCTGGAAACACAGGCTGCACCCAAAACAAGATTTCACAGCTAAGGAGAGAAAGAATGGTTGCATAAAAACACCATCATGGTACCTAATTGAAAACATCCTTCGGAATATTAATCTTAGAATGATAGAATCGTCAGGGTTGGAAAGGACCTCAAGGCTCAGCCAGTTCCAACCCCCCTGCCACGGGCAGGGACACCTCCCACTAGAGCAGGTTGCTCACAGCCACATCCAGCCTGGCTGCAAAAACAGAAAGGGGGCAAAGAAAAAGGGGGCAAAGAAAAAGGGGGCAAAGAAAATGGGGGCAAAGAAAAAGGGGGCAAAGAAAAAGGGGGCAAAGAAAAAGGGGGCAAAGAAAAAGGGGGCAAAGAAAAAGGGGGCAAAGAAAAAGGGGGCAAAGAAAAAGGGGGCAAAGAAAAGATTTTGGGGTGGCTCTATTTTTTGGGGTGTGGTGTTTTTTTGGTTTGTATTGTGGGGTTTTTTTGTGGGGTTCGGGCAAGTGAAGGTTTTTTGTTTGTTTGCTTGTTTGTTGTTTTAGTTATTTTTGAAGAAACAGAAAAAGCTGCAGAGAAGTGAAAATAAAGACTACTACCAATTTAAGGAACTGCAAAGGCGTCTTGCATTTCACCAGCCTAAGACTGTGCGAAGGGATAGAGAAGTTGTGCTTAGCTGAACAGATGGATCCCGAAAGCGTGAAGAGGTCCAGAAGGTAGACTCCCAGTTTTTTAAAGCATGAAACTTCTGAAGCTAGCAAAGACTCATGGTAGGTGTTGTCATACGAGGATTAATGTGAGGGCTTTGGAGGGGGTTTTTTTGGGGGTGTATTTTTTAAAGCTTATAGGTGTAGGTAGGTAACAGCATACTACACGGGTGTGCCTGGAGCAGTGGATTAGGGGCGCTGTGACTCCATCCTTCTCTGACAAGAAGACAATCACAGAATCATAGAATAGCTTAGGATGAAAGGGACCTCAGAGATCATCTACTCCCTGCCATGGGCAGCAATGCCTCTCAACTAGACTCAGCTGCTCAAGGTCTCATCCAGCCTGGTCTTCAGCACCCCCAGGCAGGAGGCAGCCACAGCCTCCCTGGGCATTCTGTTCCAGAGTCTCACCACCCTTCTACTGAGGAACTTCTTCCTCAGCTCCAGTCCAACCCTCAGCTTCAAACCATTCCTCCTTGTCCTGTCTCTAGCCACCCTTATGAAAATTCCCTCTGCAGCCTTCCTGTAAGGCTGGAATCATTTTCACAGAGGTTAAGCAAACAACCAGATGGCAACATTGTGGATCTGTCAGAGTAAGAGGAGAAACAAACAAACAAAAAAAGGGGGAGGGAGATCATGGTCAAAGGGATGAAAAACAAACAAAAAAAGAAGCCCTGCTTGTACCAAAGACCTTTGCTTCCTTTTAGCTGAAATTCTCTTTTCAAGTGTCCTTAAAACGAGTTGAGCCTAGTGAATGGGAGGGAAAGAGTGCCCTGGAAAGAGAAGAATGGTTTAATTTTAACACAACTTCTTCCTAGTGACATTTTTAGGAATCAATATATTTTTAGGAAAACCCTGCTTTTTGAGCAGAAGCTCTAACTAGAAAACCTCCTGAGGTCCCTCTTCCGTCCTTGATGTCAATTATCAAAACACCTTAAAGAATCCTATTAAAAACAGCAGCAGAAAGTTGGGGAGGGAGTATTCTCCATTTATTAATAGATTCAAGCTCACTTCAGAGAACATCCATCCTACAATAAAAAGAGGATATAATGATAATTTTTAAAAGTGTATGCAAGGAGGTTCACAACTGAAAACGATTAACCTCTATTGCCACTGCTATGACAACTGCCTACTCTTGACTAATAAACAGCTTTAACTTTTGGATTAATAGTTCTATATAGAAGCAACCCATAAACAAATTAAACTTTTTTTTTTAATCTCAAACAATACACAAGATAAAAAGTAAACTTCTAAGCTATCTGAAATCTATGTCCAGCTCTTCTTCTTTGTCCCCAAAGTATATTCTAACACTGAAAACACTTAAGAGCTGGCAGTACATCTACCAACCATTATGAACAACATGAATTTGAAACATTAAGACGCAAGAAAAAGACTTGGGGGATGCTGGTGGATGAGAATCTGGACAGGAGCCAGCAAGGGGCACTTGCAGCCCAGAAGGCAAATGGCATTGTGGGCTGCATCAAAAGCAGCATGGCCAGAGCTGGAGAGAGGGGATCCTGCCCCTCTGCTCTAGGGAGACCTCACCTGCAGGGCTTTGTCCAGCTGTGGAGCCCTCAGCACAGGAAAGACATGGACCTGATGGAGCAGGTCCAGAGGAGGGTCATGAAAACAATCAGGGCTGCAACAGCTCTGCTACGAGGACAGGCTGAGGGAGCTGGAGGTGTTCAGCCTAGAGAAGAGAAGGCTCCAGGGAGACCTAAGAGCAGCCTTTCAGTACCTGAAGGGAGCCTACAAGAAGGCTGCAGAGGAACTGTTTGCAAAGGCCTGAAACGATAGGATGAGGGGCAATGCTTTGAAATGAGACAAAAACAGGTTTAGATTGGATGTGAGGAACAAGTTCTACACCATGAGGGTGCTGGAACACTGCCCAGGGAGGCCCCATACCTGGAGATATTTAAGGTGAGATCTGATGATGCCCCTGCTGACTGCAGGGGGGCTGGACTTGATGATCTTTCAAGGTCCCTTCCAACCCCTGACATCCAGTGATCCTGTGACCTTTAGAGGTCCCTTCCAAGCCAAACCATTCTATGACAAAAAGCTTCACACACCATGAGGAGCTGTAGCTTTTGACAGTTTTAAGATTGCTTCACCCCTGAAGAGGGTCACACAAAACCTCTGCCCGAGTGGGGCCATCTGACTTTACATTTCTGCATACACAACACAACTGGCATTGAACATATGTTTAACTTATTCTACGTGCACAAATATTTGCAGAGAAGAATTAGGCAACTCCAGGGAGTAAACAAAAGGCTGCCAAAATATAAAAACAGCAGAGGAAGCTTGCCCTGCAATTTGTTTTCAGCTACTGTAAAAGTTTCTACTGAAGAGGAATTTAGAATGAGTGCAACTGCTCTGACAAGAGCTTTATAGAGAGCTGACTGTGACACACCCCCACCTTCCATGCACCTTGGGTTTGCCATTATTTCAGATAACAGCTAAAAAAATGTCATCAAGAAAAAAAACCAAAACACCATCATCTTGAAAGATTCAGAACAATCAAAGTACATCACATTTATTCATGGAAAACTGCTCTGATGAACCTGCAATTAATTTGAACTGCTGCAGCATGCAAGATAACTCTTACCACATACAGTGATATTTCTTGTACATGCCACCAGAGACTAACAGCCAAATCCTCCCAACAAGCTTTCCAATCTTATCTACCACAGCATTCTCATGAAAACAGCCTCCCCTTCACTACCATCTAGAAATGCTGTCCAGATGAAAAGAGAGAAGAGAGAAAGAGCAGTGCACCACCACTAAGCATCATGAGTCTGCAACATTCGAGACATTCTGGACCTTCTGCCCTCCCCACAGGCTCATAGGATGTCAGGACCTGGGGCTGGAAAGGACCTCTGGAGATCATGGAGTCCAAACCCCCCTGCCAGAGCAGGAGCATAGAATCCAGGACAAGTCACACAGGAACACATCCAGACACGTCTGGAAAGGCTCCAGAGGAGACTCCACAACCTCTCTGGGCAGCCTGTTGCAGTGCCCTGGGACCCTCACAGGGAAGAAGTTCCTCTTCCTGTGCTGGAGTTTATATCCATTGCCCCTTGTCCTAGCCCAGGGTGCAGCTGAGCAGAGCCTGTCCCTTCCTTCCTGACCCCCAGCCCTCAGCTAGTTATAAACATTGATCAGATCCCCTCTCAGCCTTCTCCTCTCCA
>VXBD01010356.1:84170-99094 GCA_013399975.1 Indicator maculatus | reverse complement strand
TAGCCCGGCGCTCAACCGACACCACTAACCGTCCAGCCCCGCCCCCAAACCTTCACTGACATCTCCGCCCACCAGTAGCAGAGCAGCGAACTGGCCTCGGGCCACGCCTGCAGCCTTCTTCACCAATAGGAGCTGGCAATGATCCCGCCCCCTCCGCCCTTTCCCCTCCTCCCGCTGGCACCGCCCCCATCCCGGCCCCGCCCGCCCTCGCGGAAGGTTCGGTTGATTCGCAGCTGCCGAGCAACGGGTGCGAGGCTGCGGGTGGCGGTGGGGCCGGAGCTCTGGGGGTCGTGTGAAGGGAGAGGCAGCGGCCGCGGGCGGTAGCCCAGGGTGGGTATGGCTTCAGGAGTAGACGGCAGCAGACACGAGTGTGACCACCAGACACGAGTGACGCCTCCGCTACCGGCAGGGCGGGCAGGTGGAGGTGCGGATGGTCAGCGTCCGGGGCAGGGTCGTAAGGGACGCGGCCCGGCCCTGCTGAGCAGGGAGAGGGACAGGTGGTTTCCCGTTCCGTGGAATTTCAGCTAACGGCTTGAAGTGTTTTTTGTGGGTTTGGTTTTTTTTTGTTTTTTTTTTTTGGCATGGAAAGTGGTGCACGCCCCCGGCACGCAGAGCCGTTAGTCACCCGTGTGCGGAATGGGAGGGGGTGGAGAAGGGCCCTAGGAACCGCTGCTACTGCTTTTGCTGGATGGGTGGAGAGAGAGAGAGAGGTTTAGGGGATATTAAAAATCAGTATCTGCCTTTTTTTTCCTCTCAGATCAACTCTCGAAATGGTGAAAACGTCTGCAGCACTCAAGCATTTCTCCAACTTTGCCAAACCCATAAGCTCGGCCTGCAGGTTGTGCTGCTGGTGCCTGTAAAGGCCTGCACTGTGCAGCTTTGCTCACACCAACTGCAAACACAGTTAACAGCTGAAGCCATTTTCAGCTGCCACTTTCAGGCACACATCCCCTGTCAGAGGCATCATGGCAAAATGCAGTTCCACAATTTATGGATGCTCCAGGTACAAATCCAGGCTGTGTGAAGAGTGGGTTGAGAGCAGCTCTGAAGAAAGGAGACGTGGGGGTGAGAAGCTCCCCATGAGCCAACAGTGCCCTCAGGCAGCTGTGTGCTGGGCTGCAGCCAGAGGAATGTGGGCAGCAGGGCAAGAGAGGGAATTCTGCCCCTTGGCTCTGCTCTGCTCAGACCTCACCTCCAATCATGCCTCTGGTTCTGGTGTCTCCAGCAGAAGAAGGACTCAGAGTGAGTCCAAAGGAAGCCACAAAGATGATCCAAGTGCTGGAAGAGCTCTGCTATGAGGATAGGCTGAGGGAGCTCGGGGTGTTCAGCCTGCAGAAGAGAAGGCTCCAGGGGGACCTTAGAGCTGCCTTCCAATAGCTAAAGGGATCCTGCAGGAAGGCTGTAGAAGGACCTTTCCTGAGCGTGTCTAAAGACAGGTCAATGGGGAATGGTTGAAGCTGAGGCAGAGCAGGGTTAGTGTGGATCTTAGGAAGAAGTTCTTCAGTGTGAGGGTGGTGAGAGTCTGGAATAGGCTGCCCAGGGAGGCTGTGGATGCCTCTTCCCTGGGAGTGTTGAGGGCTGGGTGGGATGAGGCCTTTAGCAGCTGAGTCTAGTTGAGAGGTGTCCTGCCCATGGCAGGGAGATTGGAGCAGATGAGCTCTGAGGTCCCTTCCAACCTGAGCCATTCTATGAATTCATCCCCCATTTTCTTGGTATGCATCAATGGTTGTTTAAATTATAGAAATGTTCTGAAGCCCACTGGCTATAACATGCCTTAGGAGTCAGCAGTGGTGGATATTGCAAATCTAACACTACCCAAGTGTACTTTTCTTTTTATGGATATCAGCCCTCAAAAAATCGTCACAAATAACAGAACTTTAGGCATTGCAGGGCATAGAAATCAGGCTCCTCATTTTCCTTTGTTGTTCCACACAGACTGTACTCCATGAGCCTTGGGGCTCTTAAGTGTTGCAGTTTGGATCTGGGATGCACTTTTGAAGTAAATGCTGTCATCATCTCTGCTCACACTGCTTTGATTCACAGTGTGCTGGAGTGTTGGATGAAGCTAAACTGGCAAAGGTGCTCAAGGAGTGCACCTAATGCCTTCCATCCACAAACGAGCACTCTGGTAGCCAAACTAAACTAGTCAGGTCTCCCTCAAATGTGTATAGCTTAGAGCTCAGGCCCTTGGCACCACCTGTTGCACTCCACAGGTCTTCTGCTAGGCCTTGATCTTCATCAGGTTGTCAAAGACATGGAGGTTTGTAGTTCAGAAAGAAGGTCCCAGAAGGTATCTAATGTAACATCTGAAGGACGTTCATGGCAGGCAGTCAAACTGATAGCTGAAACTCTGATTCTTGAAAAGTCTGCCAAAGCTCCCAGATTGTGTAGGAATCTTCCCTTGTTGTGTTAGGAGTACATCATCCATAGCCATTAGGATAACTTGAACTACCTGAAGGGAGGTTGGAGTGAGGAGGGGGCAACCTCCTCTCCTTGGTGGCAAGAGACAAGACCAGAGGAAATGGTTCCAAGCTGTAACAGGGAAGGTTCAGGCTGGATGTTAGGAAATACTTCTTCACTGGAAGGGTTCTCTTCACAGGAGTAATTGGCCATTGGAATGTGCTGCCCAGGGAGGAGGTGGAGTCATCACTGTCCCTGGAGGTGTTCAAAAAAAGCTTGGATGTGGCACTTGGAGCCATGGTTTAGTTGTCAGGAGGTGTTAGGGATTAGGTAATAGGTTGGACTTGATGATCTCTGAGGTCTTTTCCAACCTGTCTGATTCCATGATTCAACCATTGGAATGGCCTGCCCAGGGCAGTGCTGGAGACACCTTCACTGGGGGTGCTTCTGGCAGCTGTGGGCCTGGTGCTTGGGGACATGACTTAGAGTTGACTCTTCAGTGTTGGGTTGAGGGTTGGACTGGATGATTCTGGAGGTCTCTTCCAACCAGATAGATTCTGTGATTCTGTGTTGCATTTGGCCTGGTCCCTGAGGNGTGATTCTGTGTTGCATTTGGCCTGGTCACTGAGGCATTTACCAGTTTTTTGGTTAAGTTTGTTTTGCATTGTGAAATTTCTCTAGATTTTTTTGTTTCCCATTGAAACAAACAAAAAAACCCTAAGAAAGGAGGGGCACCAAATGTTGCTCATTTCCCTTTCTTTGTTTTTTTGTGTTGCAGGTGACACATGAAATTGTGGCTATCAAGAAATCCAAAGAGAGCAAAGTAAAGGTTTTTCTCCTGAGTAATCTTTCATGTCAATAACTCCATTGGAATGGCCTGCCCAGGGCAGTGCTGGAGTCACCATCCCTGGGGGTGTTCAAGCAGCCTGTGGACCTGGCACTTAGGGACATGGTTTGGTGCTGACCCTTCAGTGCTGGGTCAAGGGTTGGACTGGATGAGCTTGGAGCTCCCTCCCAAGCAGATTCTGTGAAGTTCCAAGATGTGACAAGGGTAGGAAATGTTCTACCAGAGGTTTTACTCCAGATCTTGTCAGTGGCTTCTGTGGTCCATAACTGATTCCAGGGTAGAAGGCAGTGATGCTACAAGTGAAGAATGAAGACAAATGACTGGGTGATGCTTTAATGCTTTAAAATAACTGCATCAATTTCCAGCAACATATGCTAGCAATTAAAACCATTTTTTTCCTATCAGCGTATCTTGTCACTTTAATATGAGGCCAGATTGTAAGGGATGTAGTACATGCTCAGTTTTTTATCAGAAGGCATAGACAGAACCATTGCTAGGGCATAATCTGAGCAGAGAAATGGATTTTTTGGTTATAACCTACACAAGATCAGTTTCCTTCTCCTGCAGCTCTCAGAGGTAAGCAGTGTCATGCACTGACATGGTGTAGTTGCTGCTTTTACTGAGCTCAGCAGCCCAGAAGGCAAATCGTGTTCTGGGCTGCAGCCAGAGGAGTGTGGGCAGCAGGGCAAGAATTCTGCCCCTTGACTCTGCTCTGCTCAGAGCTCACCTCCAATCCTGCCTCCAGTTCTGGGGTCCCCAGCAGGAGAAGGACACAGAGCTGCTGGAGAGAGGCCAGAGGAGGCCACAAAGATGCTCCAAGGGCTGGAGCAGCTCTGCTGTGAGCACAGGCTGAGGGAGCTGGGGGTGTGCAGCCTGCAGAGGAGAAGGCTCCAGGGGCACCTCAGAGCTGCCTGCCAGGACCTGAAGGGATCCTGCAGGAAGGCTGCAGAGGGACTTCTGCTGAGGGGGTCTGGAGCCAGGCCAAGGGGGAATGGTTTGAAGCTGAGGGACGGCAGAGTCAGACTGCAGCTGAGGAAGAAGCTCTTCAGTGTGAGGGTGGTGAGAGTCTGGCACAGGCTGCCCAGGGAGGCTGTGAATGCCCCCTCCCTAGGGGTGTTGAAGGCCAGGCTGGATGAAGCCTTGAGCAGCTGAGTCTGGTTGAGAGGTGTCCCTGGGCATGGTGGGAAGGTTGGATTAGATAATCTCTGAGGTCCCTTCCAGTCTGAGCCAATCTATGATTCTATTATCTGCCTTGTTTTGGATGTTTCTCATAATATGGTCTCTGATAAAGAAGATAAAACATTTAATAATAAACTTTAATCTTTATCTTGGCTTCAAAAAGGACAGCAGTCTGTATTTTTACATGCCTGAAATCAAACATCAGGGCTCAGTCGTCTTCTGTCTTTCTGCAGCATTCATCATAATATTTTTTTTCTCCCTGATCTTGTGGTTGTAACAGTAATGTCAGAATACAACAGGTTTTGGTGTATTGCATCCAAAAGTTTCAGGCTGCTTCCACTCAGCTAAACACAGAGGCCTGGAGCAGGCTGCCCAGAGAAGTTGTGGAGTCTCCTTCTCTGGAGCCGTTCCAAACCCACCTGGATGTGTTCCTGTGTGAGCTGTCCTGGGTGCTCCTGCTCTGGCAAGGGGTTGGACTGGCTGATCTCTGGAGGTCCCTTCCAACCCTAACACTCTGTGGTTCTCTGAAAACGATGAAATGTTCTGTTGTGATCCTTTACAAACCAGGCATGGTATGGAGGCCAAGTCCTTTTTTTTTTTCTTCTGAAATGCACATCAGGGCCTAAAACTGAGATTTTGTTTTGAGAACCTAGACTAGACTCACCAAGTGACTAAATAAATACAGGAAAAATAGAATGTGCCAGGTACAAGCATCATCTATGACTGATGAAAAGAAGCAGCAAGTCTCATTCATAACAAGCCACTCTTTAGATATTTTTTTCCCATATAAAGGAGGGGAAATGCCCAAGTTTGGACCACCTTAATGTTTTTATTTTTTTTCCCAGGGACTCCTAAGGGGGTTGTGGAGTGATCTAGGCAAGAGACAAGCACCTGAAGGCAGCAGGCAGATTGTCCTGGCTTCCTTTTATGGTGCCCTGAAGCAGCTGGCTGGGTGTCAGGCTGGCCCTCCAGCGCAGATCGGAGCAGTCTGATCTGTTCTGCTCGCAGCGGCAAGAAGTGCCAAGTCCTACACATCATCCCCAGGAGCTCCTGTGAGTCATTGCAGCAGCTGGCTGGTGTGATGTGATGGCTAACCAGTGGAATACAGGCTGGGTAGGGAAGTGCTGCTTACCCTCTGCAGCCCTAGCACACCACTGGCACTGGCAGCCAAGTAGGAATAAATCACAGCATCCATAGTATGATCTGGGTTGGAAAGGTCCTCTGAAGGTCAGCTAGTCCGACCCCCTCTGCAGTAAGCAGGGACATCCTCAACCAGATTAGGTTGCTCCTTTTTAGGGGAAAAATATCTAAAAATAGTATCTTGTTATGAATCATAGAATCATTGTTAGGGTTGGAAGGGACCTGAAGGATCATCCAGCTCCAACCCCCTGCCATGGGCAGGGACACCTCACACTGGATCAGGTTGCCCAGAGCCACATCCAGCCTGGCCTTAGAAACCTGAGGCTTGCTATTTCTTTTGACCAGTTTTACCTAGCAAATTTTATTTTTTGCTGTATTTATTTTAGTCACTTGGTGAGTCTAGTCTAGGTTCTCAAAACACAATCTCTGTTATAGTCCCTGATGTGCATCTCAGAACAAGAAAAGGATTTGGCCTCCATACCATGCCTGGTTTGAAAAGGTTCACATTAGAAATCTGATGTGAGCAGCAGCAGTGGCAGTGGGTGACAAGAGGGTACTGAGTAAGTAGAGTTAACCATAGGGTTTAGATCACAATACCACAGTACATTAGAGGTTGGAAGGGACCTCCAGAGAGCATCCACTCCAAGCCCCATGCCAGAGCACGAGCACCCAGGGGAGTCCACACAGGAATGCATCCAGGTGGGTTTGGAAAGTCTCCAGACAAGGAGACTCCACAGCCTTTCTGGGCAGCCTGCTCCAGGCCTCTGTCGCCCTCACTGGAAAGAAGTTTCTCCTCATGTTCAGCTGAAACTTTTATGTTCAAGTTTGTCTCCATTGTTTCTTGGCTTATCACTGTGCAGCACCCAAAAGAGCCTGGCTCCCTCCACTTGACCCCCACCCCTCAGCTATTGATAGACATTGATCAGATCCCTCTCAGCCTTCTCTTCTCCACACTAAACACTCCCAGGGCTCTCAGTCTCTCTTCACAGGGAGATGCTCAAGTCCCCTAAGCATCCTCCTGGCTCTCCCTTGGACTCTCTCCAGCAGGTCTCTGTCTCTCTTGAACTGGGGAGCCCCAAATTGACACAGTATTGCAGGGGTGGTCTGAGCAGGGCAGAGCAGAGGGGCAGCAGAACCTCCCCAGCCCTGCTGGCCACACTTTTCTTGCTGCCCCCCAGGATCCCATTGGCTCTCTTGGCCACAAGAGCACGTTGTTGTCCCATGCAGAACTTGCAGGCCACCAGCACTCCAAGGTCTTTCTCTGTGGAGCTGCTTTCCAGCAGAGCAGTCCCTGACCTGTCCTGGTGCCTGCTGTTATTCCTCCCCAGCTGCAGGACCCTGCACTTGTCCTTACTGAACCCTGTGAGGTTTGCCTTCACCCACCTCTCAGCATGTCCAGATCTGGTTGGATGTCTGCACAGCCTAATAGGTATCCATGTGAATACCATGGGGCAAGATAATGTTACAGCATGTTAGAAGAGCCTTTAAACAAGAAAAAAAATCCAGGGGAGGTTTGCCTGGCTGCGAAGTGCAGGAATTGGCTCACAGATAGGGGCAGATTATTCATTTATTCTTCCTTGCAGTGACATTTCATTACATACATAAGCAACAAAACCCACAAAGTGAATAGATATTGTTCCTTTCCTAGGACCTTGAGAGAAAACAATGCAACAAAAGGGAGTGATGCTGGGTTTATTATTCTCTACAAACTGGCTTGTTGCTTTTCCCAGGATCCAAGCTCTCAGCTGAATAAGCTGAATAATTAAAAAAAAATTAAAACTTAACATGAATTTCCTATACAGTGTTGGGTATTTAATACATGGAATAAAAGCCAGCAAGTGACAGCTCTCTGGTGGTGGAGTTTGCTCTAACTGCATTGACAGCCTTTTACAAAGCCTTTCTTAAAACTTCCATTTTAAAATGTGTAATTTCCAAGTATTGCTCTTGAATGGCAGCAACTCATTTTGAAGATTGGGCTCATGATCAAGCAGTTAGGGCTTTATTCCTCCCTGTGCAATCATTTCCATGCAAAGGCTACACACCAGTATTTTCCTCCTCCACTTGGTGAGTGCTGCAACTGTTCCTCACTGAATGCATCTTGGTTGAGCCAATCCCAGGTACAAACCCAGGCCAGGTGCAGAGCAGCTCTGAAGAAAGAGCCTTGGGGTGTTGGGTGCTGAGCAGCTCCCCAGGAGCCAGCAGTGCCCTCCTGCAGCCCAGCAGGCAGCTGTGTGCTGGGCTGCAGCCAGAGGAGTGTGGGCAGCAGGGCAGGAGAGGGGATTCTGCCCCTTGGCTCTGCTCTGCTCAGACCTCACCTCCAAGCCTGCCTCCAGCTCTGGGGTCCCCAGCAGGAGAAGGACACAGAGCTGCTGGAGAGAGGCCAGAGGAGGCCACAAAGATGATCCAAGGGCTGGAGCAGCTCTGCTGTGAGCACAGGCTGAGGGAGCTGGGGGTGTGCAGCCTGCAGAGGAGAAGGCTCCAGGGGGATCTCAGAGCTGCCTGCCAGGACCTGAAGGGATCCTGCAGGAAGGCTGCAGAGGGACTTCTGCTGAAGGTGTCTGGAGCCAGGCCAAGGGGGAATGGTTTGAAGCTGAGGCAGAGTAGGTTTAGACTGGATCTTAGGAAGAAGTTTTTGAGTGTGAGGGTGGTGAGAGTCTGGCACAGGCTGCCCAGGGAGGCTGTGGCTGCCTCCTGCCTGGGGGTGCTGAAGGCCAGGCTGGATGAGACCTTGAGCAGCTGAGTGTAGCTGAGAGGTGTCCCTGGGCATGGGGGGGAGGTTTTAGGAGCTGAGCTCTGAGGTCCCTTCCAACCTAAGCCATTCTGTGACTCTCTGAAATGGGAAGTGGTTCACATTTTCCTGTACAAATATCTGTGGGGTTACATCAGGGGTGAGAGTTTTGTGCACGTCCCCATCCCAGAACAGCAGCTGGTCTGCCCAACACTTGTAAGGCAAACAGAGCCCTTGCAGGAGGGGTGGAGTGCCAGTGCTGTGTCTGGAAGCCATATTCTGTCTTCTTTAACAAGACTTGTTTAGGCTATGAAAAGTGCCAGTGAGCTGGAGCTTACCTACTCTCTTGCCTCTTGCTTTAAAAATAGGTTTTCAGTGCTGCTTAGCCACCTGCTGTATTCTCCTCCTAGGCATTGCCACTGCCCTTTCTTCTGGCTTCCTAAACATATGTGGGTAGCTTGCTAGATACTCATTCTGCTTTTACAGAGCCAAGACTCAGCCTAATTATAACCTGCAAGATCAGAATGTGACTGTTTTGACTTGCAGAAGTGAAGATGAATAATTAAGTTGTTGACATTTAGTTTGTTTAGATATTCTGAGCTCAGGCCACTTTTCACTGTGTTTGTGATAACAGTGGTACCTGATGAAAACAACCTACCTGTGCAAGCCATCATTGGCTTTGTGTTTCCTTCCCAAGTCAATTGACCTGGAGCAAAGGAAAGCCACTTCTGTTATTCTTTTATGCTTCTGAAGTCAGGGTGTTTACATAACTTCTCCATGGCAAGAAAACAGCTCACAGAGTAAAGCTAAATCAGATTTCTTTCCAGAGTGCTGTAATTTAGACAAACTAGACCTTACATCTTCATCACAATGAACTGTACCATATCTTCATCAGTGACCTGAGTGAGGGGAGTGAGTGGACCCACAGCACATTTGCTGATGATACCAAACTGGTTGGGGTGGCTGACACCTGTCAGGCCGTGCAGCCATCCAATGAGACTTGCACAGGCTGAGAGCTGGATGAAAGGGAACCTCATGAAGTTCAATAAGGACAAGTGCAGGGTCCTGCATCTGGGCACCAGTACAGATCATTTGTCCTCCTGGAAGGCAGCTCCATGAAGAAAGACTTTGGAGGGCTGGTGGACAGCAGGTTCTGCATGGGACAGCAGTGTGCTCTTGTGAGTGAGAGAGCCAAGGGCACCCTGGGTGCATTAAGAAAAGTGGCCAGCAGGGATAGGGAGAATGGCTCAGGTTGGAAGGGACTTCTGAGATCATCTACTCTAACCTCTCCTCCAAGCCACTCATGCCTCTCAAGTAGACTCAGCTGCTCAAGGCCCCATCCAACGTGGCCTTGAACATCCCCAGGGAGGAGGCATCCACAGCCTCCAGTTCCAGAGTCTCACCATACAATGCTGTATGGCAGTACCAGTGCTTGAGGTGAGCTGAGGACTGCAGCACAGATGGCTCTAGATACTTAGGAATTGCCTTCAGAGTTGAAGACACAGACTGCTGCAACAGAAAGGCAGCCTGCACTCATGCCAGCTTGCCCCCTGGCTGGTTGAGATGTTGCACTTCCTGCCTGCAGGAACGTGCTATCATCACTATTGTACTTAAAGAGGCATAGAATCCTTGGATCATTCAGGTTGGAACAGACCCTCGAGATCACCAAGTCCAACCATTAACCTGACTCTGCCAAGGTCACCACTAAACCATATCCCCAAGCACCACATCTAAACCACCCTTAAACACTTCCAGGGGTGACGACTCCACCACCTCCCTGGGCAGCCTGTTCCAGCCCTTCACCACTCTCTCACTGAAGACAAACTCCTCTTACACTGAAAGCCACAGAACATGGCACGATGGGGAGTGGCCAAAGGCTTTGCAAAAAGGCAACTGAGGAAAGGCTCTTCAGAAGACAAAAAGAATATTCCACCTTGGCCAAACAGGCTTCTCACAACCTCTCTTAACTTCTAGGCAGAAGCAGCTTCCTGGGGAAAGAAGGGGAAACAGTGGCATTAGTACTTTGCTGTGTTTGAGTAAGAGAGAGCATTGGTGTGGACATGACACCAGTGGTGTCTAACAGTTGTCACTGATTCACAGAATCACTAAGGCTGGAAAAGACCTTTCAGATCATTGAGTCCAGCCCTAACCCAACTTCCATGATCACTAAGCCATGCCTAGAAGCACCACAGCTACAGCTTTTGGAACAGCTCCAGCCATGGGGACTCCACCACCTCCCTGGGCAGCCTGTTCCAACCCCTCACCACTCTGTCACCAAAGAAATTTTTCCTCATGTCCAACCTAGCCCTCCCCTGGCACAACTTCAGCTCATTACTTCTTGTCCTGTTGCTGGTTACTTGGGAGAAGAGACCAACCCCAGCCTCACTCCACCTCCTCTCAGTGAGGTCTGCCCTCAGCCTTCCCTTCTGCAGACTAAATGATATGGTGGGGCTGGATGGCAAATGGAAAATGAAGGCAGTGTATACTGCTGCTGGTAAAGATGGGGAGAACAAAGAAGGGGTTGTAATAAGAGGAAGATTTAGAACTTAGCATCTCCCTGGATGATGATGAATTATTAAGGCAAGGATAAGGAAACAGATGTTGCAGCAATCAATGTATGGCACCATGAAAATTGGGATGGGTTTTTAATATGCAGATAAATGCAAAAAGCTTTCTACTAGAAGTGCTAGGGAAGAAAAAAAAAGTCTTGTCAGGATGAAAGCATAATTTAGCCATGAGAAAGAAGATGGAGGTGGAAGCACAGTGAAGTAGCAAGCTAGAGATTATTTGTCAGGGTGACTGTGCAAAGAAGGTGCAACTGGAAAGGTTGTTTTAAACATAACTGTTTTGGGGTCATGTCCCGGCAGAACAAACCTGGGCCAGATTTGATGAGGCTTTCCTCAGAATAAACAGGCAGATCTGGAGGGAAATGATGAGTGTTCAAATAATAATGAAATCATCATAGGGTTAGATCATCAGAAATACTGCAGGTGGGTCTTGAAAGACCTCCAAATGGCACGAAGTAGTAATGGACAGGTGCACAAAGGGATAACAAACGATACAAAGACAGGCAGGGAAACTTCAGGAGAAATTTTCTGTGGTGTGTTGTTATTTTTCAGCTTTGGCTCAGTGCAGAACCAAGCAGAGACATAGGTGAGAGCAGATGGTGCTGTGTCTAAAGAGAGAAGGTTGGTTGACAGAGGTTCTGGGATGAAAGTGGAAAAGAGAGGTGCTTCCTGAGCTTGGAGTTGGGAAAGAGGAGCAGAGCTGTCTGTAGCTGGTGAGAAAAGGGGATCAGAAATGAAGGTAGGTTTGGTGGGAGCGTGAGAAATGAAGGGGGAGTGAACAGTTTGCTCAGGATGGAAGAACTGAGGCAAACAGAGGAGGTGGGAAAGAGAAGTTCTTAATATGGGACATGGAAGAAGGAAAGGAGTTACAGAAAGGGAAGTGATGGAAAGCAGATGTCTTCTTGTGGATGGCATTGGTGAGATCCCAGTGTGGAAAGGGGAGGAGATGCAGAAGCAGGATAAGAGGGAGGATGATTCAGGGTGCTTGAGATGACAGATGTTCTCCAACTGGAAAGTGGAGAATTACTTAAGTAGGAAACTGGGAGGACTGGAGAGGGATAAACCAAACTTGCTCTTGGGTGAAAGGTGAAACAGGTAGAGGATGAACAACAATCCTTGAGACAGAAGGAGAAAGGAAAGAAGAAACGTGGGGAAAGAGATGGGACACAAATGCTGCTAACTACCAGTGGTCTGGGAGTGGTGCAAAGACTGTGTGACAAAACACGAGGGAGTATGCAGCTGCAAGAGGTATGATCATTGCTTAAAAGGGAGGAGCACAGCTTCAGAGAGCTGAGACCATCAGTGCAAGACAGCAATAGGGTGAGCTGAAGGAGGAATGCCAACTGAACACAGAAAGGAGATGTGGCACTCTTTCAGCAAAGGCATTGGATGTATCAGCAAAGACTTATGTGGGGTACAGTGAAAATAAAACAATGCCTGGAGTTGAAATCAAAAGAGAAAGCTGGAGACAAACAGCTGCATGGAAAGCAGACAGCAAGAAAATGATAGGGGGAAGTGAAGTTTAATGATGCTCCAAATGGAGGAAGAGTTTAAGTGGTGTAGCCAGGGAGGAGCACAGGCAGGGAGAGAGCAGAAGTCCAGTGTGACTGCCATGAAATGGGAAGCTGGGTGGAGAAATGCATGGAAGAGAGAAACTTCTGAAAGAGAAGGAAGAGAACCAGAAGGATCCAGGAGTCAATGAGGCTGGAGGGAGTGACATGAAGAAGTCCTGGCTGACAGGGTTGTTTTACAGAGACAAAGAAAGTGGGAGGAAAGAAGGGTGTGGGTGGGAAATCTGAAGCTGTGAAAGAAGGCAGGTAGGAGCAGCAAGAAAGGAAGATGTAGCATAAAGCAAGACAAGATTTTCAGCCTTGGGTGGTGGAAAGAAGGGTCCTGAGTTCTGGTTAGCTGTGGAGTAGCAAGTGGCTTTGACACACAGTCTCTCCAAACATTCTCTTCTCTTTATGGAGATCTTCTGCAAATAGGATCTCTGATGTGTGGGCTTTACTCTGGGGAGGGCAGAGGAAAATGAACCTCTGATTCCTACTCTCTCCTGTTCCATGTGTTCATCAGGCTGGTGGAAAGGCTCCCAGGAATCATATTTACTAAGGTGGCAGGCGATTGATCTAGCTCAGGAAAGGCCTGGATGTTAACAGCATCATTCCTAAACAAATTTAGGTCTTCCTGTTTCATCACTTGGCAGGTCTGGCTGGCTGATGTCTGCACTGATGCTTCAAGTTGACTTGAGCCTGAATGCACCCTGGCCAAGACCAGGTTTATTTCAGCAGTCTGCCCTGGAGGGCTCCAGTGCTTGACAATATTGTTGGGTTCCATCTTAGGGACTTTCCTGTGTCTCCAAAATAGCAGCAGCCATGCAAACTACTTTCAGTGTGAGCTTTCCTTGGAAGTGATAGCTTCTTTTCTTGGATGTGAGCCTTGCTGCTTCTCCATGCTCCTGCCACCTGGAGTTTGGGTTTGTGCAGGGAGTGCTCCAGAAAACCACACCCAGAGATCAAAAGGGAGCTTCCTCCCCACCCACTGGCTCAGTCAGCTACTTGTAATGTCCCCAGCACCCAGCCTTGGCTTCTGTGGGATCCAAAGTGTGTTTCTGCATGCACTGCAGAGCTTTGGGCTGGGATCCATCTGTACACTGCTGCAATAACGCAGCAAACCCTGCTTCCTTCAGAGGAGGACCACGAGGGTGAGCAGAGGGCTGGAGCACCTCTCTATGAGGAAAGACTGAGAGAGTTGGGGTTGTTCAGTCTGGAGAAGAAAAGGCTCTGAGGAGACTTTCTTGTGGCCTTCCAGTATCTGAAGAGGGCTACAAGAAAGCTGGGAAGGGACTTTTGAGGGGGTCAGGGAGAGATAGGACTGGGGAGGATGGAATAAAACTAGAAGTGGGGAGATTGAGATTGGATGTTAGGAAGAAATTCTTCCCCGTGAGGGTGGTGAGAGACTGGCACAGGTTGCCCAGGGAGGTGGTGGAAGCCTCATCCCTGGAGGTTTTTGCAGTCAGGCTGGATGTGGCTGTGAGCAACCTGCTGTAGTGTGAGGTGTCCCTGCCCATGGCAGGGGGGTTGGAACTGACTGAGCCTTGAGGTCCCTTCCAACCCTGACAATTCTGTGGTTCTTCAGGTGAAGGCTCTCCCAGGCCAGGGAGGGTCTGTTGTTCCCATCTCTTTCATGCTCACCAAGGTGCCTCCAACCACCATTAGTATTTCAGTCATTATGCCTGCAAAAGATCCCAAAACCACACAGCCTGTTTCCAAGATAAGCCTTCTCCTGCCTGTTTCTGAACAGGGATTTGGTTGTTAGGATTGGGAGCCAGGGCAGGCTGCAGTTCTGCTCTGTTTTCTAGGAATGACTAAGAGAGGAGGAGTTTGTGGGCTCTGACTAAATTCTGATGACTTTGTTAGCAACTGCATTTTTCAAACTGCACCTCAGCTTGCTGAAATTATGGTTTTTAATCTTGTGAAAGCCTCTTCAGTTTCTCATGTTGCTTCTCACATGCATCCTGTTATTTTCCCTTTTTAGCTCCAGCCCTTCCTTGTTTGACATTCAGGCATTTCCAGGAATATTTTAAACCAGACTTTTTTCAACTCAGTGAGCATTTTTTTTCCCAATTTATTGTTGGCTAACATCTGAAGATTTCTTATTTTAAGTAAAACTCCATGACCCTGGTAAAAACCCAGCATTTGGTTTTACTGTAGAAGCAGCCAAGCCACCTTAAGAGTGAAATACATTCAGTCAGAAAAAAGGAAAAACTGATCTGGTAGGCATTTTGCTTTCAAGATACAGCAAGAAATGCAAAGAGAAGAGTTCAGATCTTGATCAGATGATGCCTGTAAAGGCCTGCACTGTGCAGCTTTGCTCACACCAACTGCAAACACAGTTAACAGCTGAAGCCATTTTCAGCTGCCACTTTCAGGCACACATCCCCTGTCAGAGGCATCATGGCAAAATGCAGTTCCACAATTTGTGGATGCTTGAATCCCAAGTACAAATCCAGGCTGGGTGCAGAGTGGGTTGAGAGCAGCTCTGAAGAAAGAGCCTTGGGGCTGGT
>VXBD01010356.1:67631-82305 GCA_013399975.1 Indicator maculatus | reverse complement strand
AATGGATTGAAGCTTGAGGAGGGCAGATTGAGACTGGAGATTAGGAAGAAATTCTTTGGAGTGAGAGTGGTGAGACTCTGGCACAGGTTGCCCAGGGAGGCTGTGGATGCCTCCTGCCTGGAGGAGTTCAAGGCCAGGCAGCAGATCCTGAGCAAGCTGTGCTGGTGGGAGGTGTCCCTGCCCATGGCAGGGGGTTGGAGCTGGATGATCTTTGGGATCCCTTCCAACCTAAAGCAGTCTGTGAATCTATGATGATGTGTTATGTTATGCTCCCCTCTTGCCAGCAAGCACTATTTTATCCTGGAAATTAACCTGAACCCCCCTTTTGTTTAACTGAGGACTTGTGTCACATGTAGCCACTTGGTTACTGGTGAAGGTTTATGGTCTGCAGCTGCTCCACCTGGATGCTTCCTCTCTTTCTTCTAGGGGACTGGATTATGGGATCTAATTATCCTCCCACTGACAGCAGTGGTTGCAGGTCTCTGGTTTAGGAGGAAGTTTGGATTCCTGCCTGCACTTCCACCCTTCTGAAGCTGATAGCATTTTGTCCTTTGAGTTGCAATGCCCTCCTGGCAGAGATATCTCCAAGCAGAAGGAATCCCATGACAAACTATCACTGAGCTAGGAAAAAAAGGGTATGATGGAGCTGCAGAATGCTGCTTGATTGAGATGACTGTTTGGAGTTGATGATCTTGAAGGTCTTTTCCAACCTGGTTAATTCTGTGAGTCTGTGAAAAAGACCTGCAAACACTGAGGGGAAGGTTTTATGCTTCTGCTTTTCCCTACATTTCTTCCAAGTCTCCCAGCATGCAACACCTCCAGCCTATAATTAAACCAGCTTGCTGCTATTTGCATTTTCATGAAAGGAGCCCCTTCTAACACACCACTCTTAAACCTCCTATTTGCTATCCAGTGAAATTGAATTTCAAGGCTTTCATCTTTGCAGATCATTTAACTCTTAATGGCTCTTTAGCCTCAATCTATTCCTGCTTCTGCCTGAGCATGTGGGTCTCACTCCCCTCTCTCTCTCTCAGATCTCTGTTTCTTTTCCTCAGTATTTGTTCACCTTTCAGCCATTCCAAAGCTATTGCAAAGACAGATTGCAAAGCCAGAAGCCTGAGTTTTTTGCTTTCATGCTTCACAACCCTGGCACAAGTTCCTACACATTACTCTAAGAAAAATATGTCGGGGGCTCAAAACCCAGTGAGGGAAAATTGGGCTCCGAGCTGCTTCTTAGGCAAGGAGTTCTCTGTGGCACTATCTGCACATGGGAGTAATATTTATGGATTGAGGTGAGCAGTGGAAGGACAGTGCTTGGCATGACAGTCTTGGAAGTATTGAATATCAGGATATACATAGAATTCAAATCCTGGGCTTAGGCTAAGTGCAAGGTACTTGGTGCAATAGAGCTGAGCAAGGCATCCTAAAGGAAAGTACCAGCTAGCAGCAAAGGCTGTCTAGCAAGTGGAATTTTCTGTTGGTTCTCTCATTCCCTTCCATATCTTTCCTTTTCCTGACAGAAGCAGATGGGATTTTATTTTCTCACGATTGCTATGAACTGAGAACAACAGCTCCTAAACTGGCAGTGAGCAGGCGTAAAGGTGTGGAAAGAAACAACAACATGCAGCCCCCTGTAACTGCCTGAAGGGTGAGATGTGGAAACAGACCTTGGCATGGGAGTTAACCATTGCTGGCCTGGGGCTTGTGGAATCACAGAATCAGAGAATCACTCAGGCTGGAAAAGATCTGGGGGTGCTAATCGATGGGCAACTAAATAGGAGCCAGCAGTGTGCCCAGGTGGCCAAGAAAGCCAAAGGCATCCTGGCTGGGATCAGCAATGCTGTGTCCAGCAGGAGCAGGGAGGGGATTGTCCCCTGGCACTCAGCTCTGGGGAGGCCACACCTCGAGTGCTGTGTCCAGTTTTGGGCACCTCAATGCCAGAGAGATGTGGAGGTGCTGGAGCCAGGGCAGAGAAGGGCAAGGAAGCTGTGAAGGGCCTGGAGAAGAAATCTGATGGAGAGCAACTGAAGGAGCTGGGGATGGTTATTGTGAAACAGAGGAGGCTGAGGGGAGGCCTCCTGGCTGTCTACAACTACCTGAAAGGAGGTTTGAAAAGGCTGCTGCTGGCTGGTAATTAGTGACAGGACAAGAGGGAATGGCCTCAAGCTATGACTGGGTAGGTTTAGACTGAACAGTAGGAAAAAAATTCTGATCAAGAGTGGTCAGGGATTGGAATGTGCTGCCCAGGGAGGTGGTGGAGTCCCCAAGCCTGGCTGTGTTTCAAGGTGGTTTGGATGTGGTGCTTGGGGATATGGTTTAGGGGTGACCCTTGCAGAGTAGGGTCAATGGTTGGGCTTGGGGATCCTGAGGGGCTGTTCCCACCTGAATGTTTCTGTGTGATTCTGCGATTCTGCGACCCTTGAGATCATCAGGTCCAACCCTGCTCTATTCCTAGCCTTCTCTAGAATTGATTATCAATGCCAAGTGATGAGGGCTGCTACATCTGCTCTGACATATGTGGATCCCTTCCTCTTTGCACCCACACATGCATGATTCAGGCTATCTAACACTTCACTTAGCCTGCAACGTTAAGTAATAGCCCCAGAGGCTGCCAGTGATTCCTTCTCATCACTGAGCAAGCTGCAAGGTGGAGGTTGCTGCTGCTGACACACCTTAAGCTTCTGGGAAGATGACTGCAAAGCATGGAACAAGAGCTGTGGAGTACACTCAAATTATTCAGCTTCATATTTTGTGCCAAGCAGACCCTGGAAGTTCTGGGAGGAATGCCAAAGGGATGCTGGTGGATGAATACTTCTGAGCCATCTTGTCCTTGACTGCAGGAAAACAGAAGTGGTGTTGGATGAGGATATTTTTAAACAAGGTTACCCTCTCTTTGTTTTCCTCTTCTTCCTAAGGAGTCATGTTAATTACTGGGGTCAAAGAGTCTCTTCTGATGGTACCCTTCTTGTGGAAAGCAATGTCTTAGACTTGATACCAACAGAGGCTGGGGGATGATGAAACTGAGAGCAGCCCTGAAGGAAAGGACTTGGGGGAGCTGGGGGATAAGAAGCCAGCAGTCCACACTTACAGCCCAGAAGGCCAATGGCAGCCTGGGCTGCATCAAAAGCAGCATGGCCAGAGATGGAGAGAGGGGATCCTGCCCCTCTGCTCTGATCTGCTCTGGGGAGACCTCACCTGGAGTACTGCATCCAAGCTCTAAGGCTCCAAATCAAACATAAGAGAGAGATGGACCTGCAGGAGGGGTTCAGAGGAGGGCTGCCAAGCTGATCAGAGGGCTGGAGAGCCTCTCCTATGAGGACAGGCTGAAAGAATTTGGGCTGTGTTCAATTTAGAGCTGCTAGTAACTGAGCTTGTAGATGGTGCTGTTTGTCACAGAAAACATGCAGCAACAGTGCCTCTGAGCTTCTGTCTGACAGCCACTGCTGGATTGCAGCAAAAGCTACATTTCAATAGCTGAAGGGGACCTCCAGGAAGGCTAGGGAGCAACTGTGTAGAAGGGCTTGGAATGATGGGACCATGGGCAATGGACTGAAACTGGAGCAGGACAGATTTAGGTTGGACATCAGGAGGAAGTTCTGCACAATGAGAGTGGTGAAATACTGGAACAGGCTGCCCAGGGATGTGCTTGAGGCCCCAGCCCTGGAGACATTCAAGATCAGCCTGGATGTGTCCCTGGGCAGCCTGATCTAGTTGGAGGTGTCCCTGCTGCCTGCAGGGGGGTTGGTCCCTTCTAACCCAATCATGGAATGGCTTAGGCTGGAAGAGACCTTAGGGATCATCTAATCCAACCTCCCTGCCAGAACAGTTACTCAGGGCCTCATCCAACCTGGCCTTGAACATCTCCAGGGAGAAGGCATCTACAACCTCTCTGAGCAACCTGTTCCAGAGTCTCACCACTCTCATAGTGAAGAATTTCTTCCTAAGATCCAAACTAAACCTCTTCTCCTTCAGTTTAAATCCCTTTCCCCTTATGCCATTGGTGGACACTTGTGAAAAGTCCCTCTGCAGCCTTCCTGCAGGATCCCTTCAGCTATTGGAAGGCAGCTCCGAGGTCCCCCTGGAGCCTTCTCTTCTCTCCCAGGTGAGCACCCCCCAGCTCCTTTGGCCTATCCTCATGGCAGAGCTGCTCCAGCCCCTGGATCATCTTTGTGGCCTCCTTTGGACTCGTTCTAACAGATGTATGTCCCTCTTATGGTAGGGACACCAGAAGTGGATGCAGTAAAACATACAAATCCAATCCAGTTGTTGACACTAAAATCTACCGTGGCACATCCATTTGGGATACAGCTGAAGGTACAAACCCCCACCTTGTAGAGATCTCTTTTTCTCAGGAGGTCACTTAGACTGAAGGTAGACTGAGGGTGAGGTCACCAGGACCTGGAGCATCATGCTTGTCAGGGCTGAGATTCCGTGGGAGTTGTTCAGAGCAATGTGATTCAGACTCAGGATTATTTGAGGCCACATTACCACAGTCCTGCTTTACAAGAGACAGAAAATGGATTTGGCCTGGATCCAATTACCCTCCCTGGGGATGTATCTTAGTTGGAATATATACATCTTTTGGATCCAATTCAGTACCTGATTTTCAGTGCAGTCCTAGTTTACCTTTTCTTTTTTAACACATGCTAAGTTAGTTTTCAGTTCCAGACTGAATCCAGCAGTTCCTTTTGGTTCTGTTCAGTCCTGTGGCCTCTTCCTTCTGCTGGAGCATCACCACCTCAGAGCAACTTGCAGCCCAAGCTTCAGGCTCAGTGTTTACCTTCCTGTTTCCTCCATAAATGCTTTGCCTTTTTGGCAATTTTATGTCCTACTGATAGATTTTCTTTAAATCATTTTTTCACATCTCAAGTGTTGTGTTCAGGGCTTCTGTGATAGAATCTTCACAAACTAGAAAGTTTGTCATGGTTGTTTTGAGAGTTGTACATGAGGACTAGAAGGGCTCATGTCCATCAAAGCTGCTTTGTTCCATGACTATCAAATTTAGTAGAGGATGTTACATGATGTGCCCAGGTGGCCAAGAAGGCCAAGAGCATCCTGGCTTGGATCAGAAACAGGGAGGGCAGCAGAAGGTGCCATCCCCCTGTGCTCAGCACTGCTGAGGCCACAGCTCGAGTGCTGTGTTCAGCTCAGGGATCCTCACTCCAGGAAGGACACTGAGGGGCTGGAGCCTGTCCAGAGAAGGGCAATGAGGCTGGAGAAGGGCCTGGAGCCCCTGGGCTATGAGGAGCAGCTGAGGGAGCTGGGGGTGTTCAGGCTGGAGAAGAGGAGGCTGAGGGAGACCTCATTGCTCTCTGCAGCTCCCTGAAGGGAGGTTGGGGTGAGGAGGGGACAGCCTCTGCTCCTGGGTGGCAGGGGACAGGAGCAGAGGTTCAGGGGAGGACACAAAGATGATCAGAGAGCTGAAGCTTCTCTGTTATGAGGACAGGGTGAGGGAGCTGGGGCTGTTCAGCCTGGAGGAAAAGGCTCCAGGGAGACCTTAGAGCAGCCTTCCAGTACCTGAAGGGGACTACAAGAAAACCGGGAAGGGACTTTTGACATTTGACAAGGGCTGGGAGTGACAGGATGAGAGGGAATGGATTGAAACTTGAAGAGAGCAGATTGAGAGTGGAGATTAGGAATAAATTCTTTAGAGTGAAGGTGGTGAGACTCTGGCACAGGTTGCTCAGGGAGCTGGTGGATGTCCCCTCCCTGGAGATGCTAAAGGCCAGGCTGGATGAGACCTTGAGTGACTTGGGCTAGTGGGAGGTGTCCCTGCCCATGGCACAGGGGTTGGAACTGGATGATCTCGAAGGTCCCTTCCAACCTAAACCATTCCATGAATCTAATCTATGAATTCATGAATCTATCAATCCATGAATCTATGAATCTGTGAATCTACGAATCTATGAATTTGCTACTTGTTTGCAAGAGCAGTCTGGTAGAAAGAAATTTTTTTAGCCCAGCAAAGAGAGACAAAAACCCCAAACTCTCCACCCCAGTCTGTCCAGGCAGGAGTCTGCCATTCACAGAGCAATCCCTGTCTTGTCAGTACATTACCCACATTTGTTCTTCGCTTGTCACAGTAAAAAAGGTCTTTGTCTTGTGCAAATAAAAAGACATTTGAGTATTTCTAAGTACAGCTTCAAGAGGGAAAAAAAATACCCCTATTTGCTTGAGACAAACAACTGTTTTGCAAGAGAACTATTTGAGATGGAAAGAATGTAAGAATCCAAGCAATGTGTCTCTGGTGTATAAATAAAGGCCCTGCAACTGTCTTTGCTAAAAGTGGAGGTAATGGTGTTGGAACAATAGAGTCCATTGAAAAATGAAATCCTGTAAAGTGATAAATGTGTAAGGTCAGCTGAACCCTTTGAAGGCAAATCATTTTTCTTTCCTTAGCTACTGGCTAAGGTTAATCTGAGAATGAAGACCTCCAGACATTAACTCCTTGCCTTCCACAGAGGTAGGAAAAGACCTTCAGCAGGTATAGGATCACACCTACTGCTTGACTTAGGGGGAACCCCTTTAGTGCACTGCTTCTTGACTGGGTCAGACAATTCCTAGCACAAAAAATGTCCAAACTGTGTCCAGGCATGCTCAGCTCCCTCTGAGACAGTTTCACACAGATGGATGGCAAGACTGTTGAGACCAATGCATTTCTGACCAGCTCATGGCCAAAGGGCTAATACTTCACATTCCTTCTAAGAGGTTGGGGTCCTGTAAACAGGTAATGAGCAAAACTCCTCTGCTATACACAAAGAAATGCCTCATCAGTGGGCCCAAATCCCAGCTGGAGCTCCCATCTGGAGGGGGGAGTGCTGACCAGTAGGTAGTTAGAGTCTGGGGGTGCTTTGTCTCCTCATACAGCTCAGAGAGATTGCCATGAGAGGCAGAAGTGGCTGGCAGGCTCCAGCAGGCTGCACACAGCAGGTAATGCTGCCAGGGTTGGGTGCAGATTTAGCACTGCAAAACCATTCTGCATCTTATTTCATGTCATGTGGTGTACTCGTGCTGCACTTTTCCCACTTCTTAGTTGCCATTTCACTTTCCAGCCATTCCCAATTCCAATCTCTCCTCACTCCCTCCAATTTTAGGTTAGATTTACACATCTAAGCCACCAAATGTGTTATGCTGTGCATGCATACATCTGATACCTACATCCCTATATAGCACTGCTGCTGTTCATAGAATCATAGAATTGGCAGGGTTGGAAGGGAGCTCAAGGCTCAGCCAGTCCCAACCCCCTGCCATGGGCAGGGACACCTCACACCACAGCAGGTTGCTCACAGCCACCTCCAGCCTGGCTGCAAAAACCTGCAAGGATGAGGCTTCCACCACCTCCCTGGGCAACCTCTGCCAGTCTCTCACCACCCTCATGGGGAACAACTTCTTCCTCACATCCAATCTCAATCTCCCCACTTCTAGTTTTGCTCCATCCCCCCCAGTCCTATCACTCCCTGACACCTTCAAAAGTCCCTCCCCAGCTTTCTTGGAGCCCCCTTCAGATACTGGGAGGCACAAAAAAGGTCTCCTCAGAGCCTTCTCTTCTCCAGACTGCACAACCCCAACTCTCTCAGTCTTTCCTCACAGGAGAGGTGCTCTAGCTCTCTTGTAAAAATTCTCCCTCCATGCATGCAGCAGAGCTCCGAGATCCTTGTTGCATGTATAGAAACCCTCTGCTTGTGATGGGAATATCACCCAGCTCAGAGATCCTTAGTGCATCCATAGAAACCCTCTGCTTGTGATGGGAATATCAATCTGTGCACCAACAACCAGATGCAAGCACAGAGGACTTCATCTGGAAAGGTTTTCTCTCTCTGTCTGTGCTCATATTCTAAATCCATGATCCTTTTTCCATTTTAAGTTATTTGGGGAATAATTTCACAAGCAAATGAACAAGAATGAAGACACAGACAGTGAAAGAGTAAAGGAAAAGCTGTTAATGCCAAGTGTGTGAGGACTAACACACACAGAACAAAGTAGTACTGGAAAGAAACCCACAATGTTCTGATAATTCAGGTACTTAATAGCTTACCTCTTGTGCAGCTCTTTCTTTTTTTACATACTTTTTCTTTCCATTACAGAATCACAGAATGGTAGAGGTTGAAATGGACCTCTGGAGATGACTGAGTCCAACCTCCCTGGCAAAAGCAGGTACACCTAGGACAGCCCACACAGGAACACACCCAGGTGGGTTTTGAAAGCCTCCAAGAGAAGGAGATTTTGTTGATCATAAAGTCTTAGGGAGTCCATCAAGGCACTGGGAATGTGAATTAGAAATAGGATTCTCCTTCCCTGCCTCCCGTTCAGCTATCATCTTGTTCATGGCAGTTTTACACCTTGAAGTGACTTCCTTAGAGTTTCTCCTCCCTACCTAAACTTTACTCAGATTCTCCTTTTTTTTCCCACCAAGAGCATTTACATACAGAAGGGGAAATCTGGTTCCAAGCTAGCTAAAATAGTTGAACTGCTTCATTTTCTTCACTCAGATGCTGACAGCTGAAGGTAGGGTGGTCTATATGTGAGAATGGAAAAGGACATTTGGTGTCTATCTCTGTAAGAAAATCTCCATGCCCCCCAGCAGCAATGGTACAGCCTGGGCTCTTCTGTGCTTGGCAGGGCTTCATCCCCAGAAAGCTGAGACAGGCAGAGACCCCTGCACACCACCAGCACCCATGCTGAGCACCCTCCTGGGCAGAAGCATCTATTGCTAACAGAGCCAAATAAACTAAACAATAAAGATATGAATGAATAGACACTTGAGAAGCTGAACAAATGAACCAGCACCTCCTGCATCCTGTTTAACCCAAGCTTTTCTCTTTCCAAAGAGCAGTGCTGGAAGGAAAGCAACTGCCTGGGTGCATTTGAGAGTCTAAACCAGCTGCTGGTGCCAGGATTCTGAATGCTTGGGTTCCTCCTCTGCTCAGTAACTCTCTTCCCTTTTCCATGAGGGAACTGAAGAGTGAATTTGGGAATGACCTGAGATTAGGAGGGGATTTGGATGGAAGTTCTCCTGGTAGGGTGACCTAGTGGCTATGAATGACTGCATTCAGGTCATTCAACATCTCATCTCCCTGCATTTCCCCCTTGCAGACAAGAATGTGATGAGGATGATGGAGTGGAGCACTGCCCTATGAGGAGAAGCTGAGAGCCCTGGGGCTTTTTAGTCTGGAAAAGTCTGAGAGGGGATCTGATCAATAAATATAAATATCTGAGGGCTGGGGGTCAAGAGGGAGGGGACAGGGACAGGCTCTGCTCAGCTGCACCCTGGGATAGGACAAGGGGCAAGGGATGGAAGCTACAGCACAGGAGGTTCCACCTCAACATGAGGAGGAACTTCTGCACTGTGAGGGTCCCAGAGCCCTGGAACAGGCTGCCCAGAGAGGTTGTGGAGTCTCCTTCTCTGGAGACTTTCCAAACCACCTGGATGTGTTCTTGTGTGACCTGTGCTGGATTCTATGCTCCTGCTCTGGCAGGGGGGTTGGACTCAATGATCTTTGGAGGTCCCTTCCATCCCCTAACATCCTGTGAGCCTGTAAGCTGCAAGCAAACTGCTTCTGTCACCATCTGAAAACACCACACTGACAGATCTCTGCCTGGCTGGTAGCACTAAACAGGATCAAGCACTCTGGCATCTCAGGTTTCACTGCACTGAGTTGGCAGTGAGTGCTGTCTGCACAAAGAATGGCCTCTGTCAGATTCTCTGTGCCTCTGGTGGCCTTGCAGGGTGTCTGTGGTTGGTCACATCATGCCCAACAATGTATGGCTTGAAACTCAACTTGCCAGGCTGCTTTCACACTGGTGATAGCAATTAATTCTTCTTTTGATCTTAGGGGACTCATGGAAAGCGAGAGCAGCTCAGCTCAATGAAATCCAACAAGGGCAAGGGGAGAGTCTTGCACCTGGGAAAGAACAACCCCATGGAGCAGGATGGGTTGGGGACTGACCAGATGGAGAGCAGCACAGGGGAAAGGGACCTGGGGGTGCTGGTGGATGGAAGGTTGACCATGAGCCAGCAGTGTGCTCTTACGGCCAAGAAGGCCAAGGGCATCCTGGGGTGGATTAGAAGGGCTGTGGTTAGTAGGTTGAGAGAGGTTCTCCTCCCCCTCTGTGCTGGTGAGGCCACATCTGGAATATTGTGTCCAGTTCTGGAGCCCTCAGTTCAGGAAGGACCTGAAGGAACTGCTTGAGAGAGTCCAGCACAGAGCCACAAAAATGGTTAAGGGAGTGGAAGATCTTCCTTAGGAGAGGAGACTGAGGGAGCTGAGGGCTCTTGAGCTTGGAGAGGAGGAGCCTGAGGGTAACCTCATTGCTGGTGATAAAGATGTGCAGGGTGAGAGCCCAGAGGGTGGAGCCAGGCTCTGCTCATTGATGCCCAGTGACAGCACAAGGGGCAGTGGTGGAAGTTGAGGCATAGGAAGTTCCATGGAAACAGGAGGAAATTTTTTTTCCCTGTGAGGGTGACAGAGCCTTGGAGCAGGCTGCTCAGGGGAGTTGTGGAGTCTCCTTCTCTGGTGATATTCAAGACCTGTCTGGATGTGTTCCTCTACGACTTGCCCTAGGTGCTCCTGCTCTGGCAAAGGGGTTGGACTGGATGATCTTTTGAGGTCCCTTCCAACCCCTAACATTCTGTGATTCAAACACCCTGGTATGCCTTGGCCAAGTTTTGGCTTCATGTTTCGGCAGCACATTTATTTAGCAGTCAACCGCTTGCCCCCCATGGCACTCCCATCACCTGCATTTCATCTGGGGCGTGGGGTACAGCACAGTCAGGACTTACATAGCCATAATTCAGAGGCCTGACTGATGGCAGATTTGGGATCCTGTTGCCAACAGGAGCTGCTCCTTTCCCTGGCTCTCCCAGGTCACAGCTGCCACCTTGCCCTGCAGGCAGCCCAGGTGGTGCCAGCTTTTGCTTCTGGCTCACTCCCCTCCCCGCTCACCAGCTGGGCTCCCCTTCACTACCTCATGCACTTTTTGGCTCCCTTCTGCCTCCCTTCTGCCTCCCCCCAGCACCAGCAGAGCTGAGGGGTCAGGAGGAGCTGCCAGCAGGTGCCAGCAGGTGCCAGCAGGGCAAGGAGATGAAAGAAAATGTCAGGAGAGCAAACTGGCAAATGCCACGGCAGAAGTGCTTGGTTCAGTGGCACCACAGAAAAGGTGCTGGATTTGGAAGCTGGGGATCACAAGGTCCAAAGGCTGTGTATGAGAGAAAATGAAGCCCCACAGGTGTCTGTGTGACTGTGACAGTGCCTAAAGTACTGAGACACAACAGGGCATTGCCTTCAAGACGTGCATTTGCTCAAGGCTTTCTTTCCCACAGCTGGACAAGCTGGATTGGTGGTTTCTGTTAAACACCCCAAGAGCTGTCAAGCCTTGCCAGATGGCCATCCCCAACATATGCCTGGGACTGTGCTGGCCAGAGATGCCCTGGGACAGATGGATAAGCCCTGGCAGCATTAGCACCAACCAGTGAATTCAAAAGCAGGGATTATGAGCATTTCATCTTGTTTGCTCTCTCTCAGGGCAGAGGGTGCTTCCATTTCCCCTGCACTTTGACAGAGCATCCCAGGGAGAAATGTCAGTAAGTCAAAGGAGATTTTGCTTTGCTTTGCCCAAATGTGAACTTGGGGCCAGAATAGTTCCTCTGTGGTAGACTCATAGAATGGTCTGGGTTGGAAGGCACCTCCAAAGGTCATCCAGTCCAACCCCCTCTGCAGTCAGCAGGGCCGTCCTGGTCAGGCATTGGCACAGGTAGCCCAGGGAGGTGGTTGAGTCACCAACCCTGGATGTGTTTAAAGGTGTTTTAGATGTGGTGCTTGGGGATACGATTTAGGGGTGAACCTTGTGGTGATCCTGAGGGTCTGTTCCAACCTGAATGTTTCTGTGATTCTGTGATCTTCCACTACATCAGGTTGCTCACAGCTTTGTCCAGCCTGACCTTGAATATCTCCAGGGATGGGACCTCAGCCACCTCTCTGGGCAACCTGTTGCAGTGTTGCAGCACCTTATGGCAGTGCAGAACTTGTTCCTCACATCCAATCTAACTCTGCTCTTCTCTAGTTTGAGGCCATTGCCCCTCCTGCTATCATTGCATTTGTTACCCTCCTGTTGGATGATGCTTGCAACACCCCTTGAGGAGATTCATTCTTGCCTAAACATGCAGAGAAAACAACTGCATTAGGAGAAGAAGGGGGAAATGATGCCATGTGCCATACTCTGTTGTGGAGCACCTCAACTGAATGACAATAATGATGGATTTTAACTGTTGTAAAATGGGTAAGAATTTGAGTCAAATCCCTTGCTAAAATATTTGTTAATGCATAGGGATGGGTGCCTCAAGGGGTGCATTGCAGCTTTTACATTTGCCCCCACTAATACAAATCACTGAGCTGGATGATTATGACCCAGAGGTAGTTTTGTTTCCTGGTGCTGTTGCTTTATTTCACACCCCATGTTGACTTCCATTCCATAAAATGTTGGGGGTTTTCTTCCCATTTTATTCATGTGTTTTAGACTAGTTAGAAAGCTTCCTGGTAAACTCGCACAAGTAGTTCTGCTTCTGTGAAACAGTCTCCAGTAAAGGAGTAGATTTTCTGCCATTCCTAGACCCATATAGAAAACAAAACAAAACAAAACTCAAAGGATGGATATTTTAATTCTCAAAATCACAGAATGTTAGGGGTTGGAAGGGACCTCTAGAGCTCAGACATGTGACGCCTTGTCCTGAAGAACTCGTTCCTAAAATCCAGTCTGCACCTTCTCTCCTTCAGCTTGAAACCATTCCCCCTTGTCCTATTGAGAGTCATCCTTATGAAAAGTCCCTCTGCAGCCTTCCTCTAGGATTTCTTCAGGTATCAGAAGGCAGCTCTAAGGTGCCCCCAGAGTCTTCTCTTCCCTAGGTTGAACAACCCCAGCTCCCTCAGCCTGTCCTCATAGCAGAAGTTCTTCACATAATCATAGAGTATTTTTTGCCTTTTTTTTCCTTTTTCACTTAATTGCAGCTCTTTTCCTTGCAGAACCCCCAGTAGTTCCCCCCCCTTGCTGTTTGTGCAGCTGATGGTATCTGCCTCTGCCCAGTAACGTCCTCTGCTGAACAGCACCCTCCTGTCTCAGACCCCATCTCTAGTGTGTGAAAATCCTTCTAAATCACAGAGTCACAGATTGCATTGGGTTAGAAGGGACCCTCAAAGCTCATCTTGTCCCACCCCCCTGCAGTCAGCAGGGACACCTCCAGTCTGGTCCTGAATGTCTCCAGGGACAGAGCCTCCAGTATCTCACCACTATCATTGTCCTCCTGATCTCCAACCTAAATCTGCCCTGCTCCGCTTTCAAACCATTGCCCCTCACATCCTATTGCTCCAAGCCCTTCTAAACAGTCCCTGCCCAGCCTTCCTGTAGGTCCCCTTCAGATATTAAAATGTAGCTCTGAGGTCTCCCTGGAGCCTTCTCTTCTCCAGGCTGAATAACCCCAATTCTTTGAGCCTGTCTTCACAGCAGAGCTAATCCTACATCTGTCCTGCTAAAACCTCCCAACCTGCTATAATCTGCAGTTATGTAAACATCTTTTCTTGAACCATCTCTGAGTTCATTTACATCCCTCTGACAAGAGGCTGCTCCTACCAGCTCCCTAAATATCTTCATCTACATTGTTTCTCTTGTTTACTTAAAGAAGAGCATAAGAAAGAATGTCAAAAATCTTCCTAAAGTGACATCCAACGTTTCTCCTCCTCTGGGGATTGTCCTTTGAGAGGCAAATCTGAAATAGATTGTTTTCCAAATATCAAAAATGGTAAAAAAAAAAAAAATCAGATGCAAAAATATTAAGGAGCTTTGCTCTCTCTCAGTGTTAGCTGTCAAAAACCTTCCAGTTCTGCTTGATACTGGAGCAGTGATTTGCTTGATTCTTCTCGATTATTGTGGCCTTCCAGTATTTGAAGGGGGCTACAAGAAAGCTAATGAAGGACTTTTTAGGGTGTCAGAGAGTGATAGGACTGAGGAGGATGGAGCAAAGCTAGAAATGGGTGGATTCAGATTAGATGTTAGGAAGAATTCTTCCCCATGAGGGTGGTGAGAGACTGGCAGAGGTTGCCCAGGGAGGTGGTGGAAGCCTCATCCCTGGAGGTTTTTGCAGCCAGGCTGGATGTGGCTGTGAGCAACCTGCTCTAGTGTGAGGTGTCCCTGCCCATGGCAGGGGGGTTGGAACTGGCTGAGCCTTGAGGTCCTTTCCAGCCCTGACCATTCTATGATTATACCATTGCGATCAGTTGTGGGGGTCCAGCGCTGCTGCAGGCTGCAGGCAGCTGGCTGCGTCCCTACGGCGCTGCCTTCGCACTGCCGCCGCACGCAGCAACCGTGCCGGGGAACAGCCGGCAGCGGCAGCTGTGGTTGCAGCGGCTGCCGTGACGCTTCCCAGCGGAGTCCTTCAGTTCCTAGCGCATTTTCCAGGCAGCTCACACCGAAGTCCCACACGTAAACCGGTGCCACCCAGTGATCTTTCTCCGTCTGTCCTACTTGCAGGGCGCAGGACAGCGGAGCGCCCACCGACTCCACTCCTTCCCGAGTCTCTCTTCCCACCTCAGCAACGGGACGAGGACCGGTGCGGAGACCGCTCCCACTTCCACTGAGGCCCCCCAGCCCCGCGGCGGGAGGCGAAGGGCAGCCGGACCCGGGCAGC
>VXBD01010356.1:42129-66509 GCA_013399975.1 Indicator maculatus | reverse complement strand
GCCCGCCCGCTGCGCCCTGCTGGCCGGGGCGGGGGGAATGCGCCAGGCGCTGCCCTGCTCCTCGCTGCCGCGGCGCCTGAGGCTGGCGAGGTCCTTGCTAGCGGTGGTTAACTTGGCGAACCAGATACGCGTTAAAAATTAAAACGCTTCGGAGCGTGCCCTTGTGCTTGGTAAGGGGGTAGGGGTCCTGCTGTGGAAGGCTGCGCGGTGGAGGGAGCGGCTGGCTGGGGAGCACTTGTCGGCTTACGATGTGCAGCGGCACCGTTCCCCTTTTCTTTACAGTTAAACGGCGTTTGGACATGGATTTTTGCCGACTTTTCTTCTCCGCATTTTAAGTACGGTGGTCCGAAGAAAGTAGTTGAGCGTGGTATGAAAAGTTCTGTGTTTGCAGTGGTGCTCATCGTCGCTGTCCTTAGCTGCTGGGACGAACTGCAAAAGCAGATTGCAGTGCTGTAGTTATTAAATTAATATTAAAGTTGAATTTTGTGCTCAGTTTTAGCAATATATGCTTCAAATGTATTTGGTTTTGTTTTGTTATTTTTATTTCTAAGTAGTTACTGCAGTTTGAAGTTGATGCCTTTGCCTAGAGCTGTTTTCGGTTTCTCACTGATTAATTAGGCTATAAGAGATACGCAAAAATAATCCTAAAGCCTGAAAGGTTTAATGAGGAGATGAAATATTGGTGTCTTAGTTCGAATGATGTAAACCTCACTTGTGAGTCTAAGTGATGTAAGCTTGGTGATAAAAACTTTTTAGCATAGACTTTGTAGACTTCATGGTGGTGGCTTTTCAGAGGATCCTATGTCCGACTTGCAAACAGGTTCGGCCGGCTATGGATTTGTTACTATTCAGAGTAGCAGCCATAAACCTTTGGGATTTTAAAGCTTTCACGTTGCCGCTCTTGGGAAGTGGCAGAGGAAAGCGGTCGGTGTGGCAGGGGCGCGGTAACAACCTCGGCGGCGCTTGTGCGGTGGCAGAGCAAGTGACAGGAAGGCATTCGCGGGGTTAGGGTTCTGTTTGAAGCTGTCACGTTAACATCAGGGCAAAAAGAGGGGGAGTGGATGGATGGCACTGTGCCAGTTCTCCACGGGCCACCATGGAGCCCGCGGCAAGGCGCACCCCGTGCGAGCGGAGGGTTCGCTGGCGGCGTGTTCGCGGAAATCACTCCCGCAAGCAGGCTGCCTGCCTGGGGGCAACGGGGAGCTGGGGTTCTCCCGAAAGGGATCGTAAAATGCGTGTCCCGGTTAAGGGTGGTGCTACGTGAATTGATGTAAAGAAAAAACACATCGGGACTTTATTTATGGGGGGAGGTTTCTCAGCAACGCAAGCGGTGGACAGCGGGAAAGACCAAACGGTAAAACGAAGCTGCGATGTGGATGCACTTGGGTGGCTTATAACTTTTAGCACAGTCTCATCTTGAGTATCGTAGTGAAGTTTACTGGTTTGAGATTCAGCTGGTGGAGGTTGATGCTTTAGTATCCTATTTGGTGTTAATCTTTAGAAATATTTCTGTAATGAGTTAGTAATATTTGTGTAGCATCTTTGGGGTTGCTTGGTATTGTGTATTTTTATAGAAGTTTTCAGGTTGAGCAAAAGCAAATGCTGACTTTTGATTATGGGTTATAGCTGCAAGTCCAAACTACTTTCACACTAATTAGTCGTGTAGTAAACAAACTGATCTAGTGTGAGGTATCTCTGCCCATGGCAGGGGAAGTTGGAACTCGATGATCCTTGATGTCCCTTCGAACCCTAACAATTCTGTGATTCCAAACATAACTCTAGTTTGTTCTTAAAATTCAGTCATATGTGAAGTGTAGATCTCGATAAGCAAGGTTGACAGTCCTCTAAAAGATGTTTCCTTGGACTTTGTAGTCCTGCTTTCAATGTGCAGAAGCCTTTTTTTTTTTTTGCCTTTGCTGTGTCCAAACTCTGGTAAGGGAGAGACGTCTTCTCAAGTAGCTGTTTGTGTTCAGAAGAGGCACTAGAGAGTGTTTCCTTCACAAACCAAGTGCAACTTTGTTTGCTCTGGCATGAAATTCACAGTACTGAGGAAGCATTAGTTCCAATGTCCATCTAAAAGTGGTGCATATAAAACCAGCGACGCTGCTTTGCTTAAGAAGAATGTGAAAAAGCCTGGAGCAAACGCATGGCTCCTTCTGCCCTTTGTGCTCGAGTGTCGTCCTCGGGATTTTGCCTCATTGTTTTTACTGTTCTGCTGGGATCGTGAGCTGTGGGATGAGCCCTGTTTACTCCCTTTACTGTTGCAGCCTATCCATAATGGGAATGAATGGGGGAAAATGAAGTCCTGGGTAATTGTCGCTTGATATTCAGTAGCATCCCTAGCAGGAAATGGCATTTGTCATGAAATGTCCAGGAGGCTGCAACTGGCTTTCTTATTTGCCTGGCTACAGCTACCTCAGACAAGGATGGGTGAAGCCCACAGTTTGAAAATGCCATTTGACAGTCCACTGTAATATTTTCTTAAATGTAAGTATAGACCAAATTGCAGGTAGGGAGCGAGACAGCTTCGAGGAGTCTACACAAGGCAGACTGTTAATAACTTCTTGACCTCCACCTCTGCAAGGCATTTAAACTTCTGTTTATTCCTGTTTGAAAGAAATAGCCTTAGGCACTCAGCCTTAGTGCTGATTGCTCCTTCCACAGATTAAAATCTTAAACATAACCGGTTTGTGTTCTCTGTAGTGCAAGGCATGCAGCAGAAATGGCACAAAACCTTGGGGTTTTTCTAGCCTGTGTGAAAGAAGAGCCAGGAAATCCAACAGAAAGATGTTGGGGCTTAACAGAGCAGCAGAAGAGATGTTAAATGGAAAATTATTAGTGCTGGAGTGGTGTTTTCATTATGTCCTACTAGTCCTGATGGTTTTGCAAATCCTTTTATTTGCACTTTGACTGAAGGTACCCTAATTTCAAGTCCCAGAGTATTTGTTAACATTCTGATACAATTTGATGAATGATTTTTTTTTTAAACTATGATTTGCATTTTGGTATGCCAAATTTTTTACTAATAAAATAATTTTTTTACTAACAGAATTTGCCTGCATTCTTTGAAGACTTCTTTGAAGGTCCCAGTGTTTTATACTTGTAATGATATCTTCATGCAGTGGTAGCAAGCTTGAATGTTAGTTGTATGCAGCTAAGTTTGTTTTTGCTTTGTGGTGATGACTGATAGCAATGAAATATATGTGGTGTGTGTAAACAGCTTTACTGATGGAGAGATGAATCATTTCTTTGAGCTAAAGGCTCTAAGAAGTGCAGCAGTTAAGTCCTTAAGTGAGTTGTAGTCTATTTCAAGTGTACATTTCTGTGTGAGTACCATTTTTGTGCCCTCAGCACCTGCCAGCTGGCCTGACCTGCATGGGCAGTGAGGGCTGAGGGTGTGTACCCAGCTCCTGCCCACTCTAGCAGTGCTTGCCATGGATCAGCAATGTTGCCTCTTGCTCTTGGGAGTAGAAGGAGGTGATGTGGTGAGTGACCAGCCCACAGGTGAGCGTCTGTCGACTCTTCATGTTGCCTACAATCTGTATCCTGCGTCTGTGATCTCTTCAAGTCTATCTAGCTGTTGGCTTCTGGGATGGGCAAGGGGGGCTTGCAAGAGCAGAGGAATGGCTACCTACCTAAAGGCTTTGGACACAGCAAGTGCACAGACAAAGTAAAACTGGAGGTGATGACTCTCAGGCACATTTGTGTCTCTTTCCTTGGTCAGGAAGGACATAAGTGTGGGGGAAAGGCAGGAGTTGTGTCATAGCCATTCAGTAAGCAGCAGCTGTCCTCTTTTCTTTCTTGTGTTTGCTTTGATGCTTTCTCTTGTAGGCAGGGGTTCTTTAGCACAGGTATATACTAGATACAGCATCTACTGCCTCCTACCCTTAGCAACTGTCCTCCCAAGATCCTTGGCACAAAAAATCACAGCTTTAATTTCTGTGTCCTTGGAATAGGACCAAAAATGGAGTACTTGCTTATCTTAGAGCTGAATGAACTGCAGAAGTCTGCAGGTCTGCTTCATGGTGGCAAGTTGCATGGCTCTCATTTCAGCAGTGGAGATTCAAGACTGATTCATAGTTCTGGACTTCCACAAAGGTGCCTTCTATATAGGTAATGGTTGATCATTTTGGATCCACATGAGTGCAGTACTAAGCATGTGCTTATCCTGGGTTCTTCTGTGTGCTCTCTTCCTGCCTTTCTGAATTAGTTGCAGAGCCTCATATCAAAGTCTTTCTGAAATACCAAAACCTTGAATAGAATTTTAGTGCTTAGAATCATGGAATCATAGAATGGTTTAGGTTGCAAGTGAGCTCTGAAGGTCATCCAGTCCAAGCCCCCTGCACTCAGCAGGGATATTCTCCACTAGAGCAGGTTGCCCAGAGTTCTGTCGAGCCTCACCTTGAAGATCTCCAGGCATGGGGCCTCAACCACCTCCCTGGGCAGCCTGTTGCAGTGTTGCAGCACTGAGGGGCTTTTCCAACCTGAATGTTTCTGTGATTCTGTGACTCTCCCCCCTGAGAATCTGAACAGCAGGTTGCTGGCTGGGACTCCCTGCCACTCTGCATTAACTAAGCCAGAACTTGCCTCACTGCCCCTCTGCTGCTACAACACTCCTCCGTGTACCCTGCTTGTACATCTACACTGGTCCCACCTACTCATGTCTAATCAGGGCACAAAACCAAACCACCCACAACTAAACAAACCCTGAAGCAATTTCCTGATAGCTCCCCCTTCCAGGGGATGTTTCTGCTGGGAGAAAACTCCAGGGAGCTGCTTGCAGTCTCCAGGCACAACCTGCACTGCTGATATTGGTGGCTGTGCTGTTTGCCCAGTTTCTTATTTTTCTAGCTGAAAAATAAAATCCTTCTTTTATCCCCTCACACAAGGGAAGGTATTCATCCTCCACACAGATGCCACCAAAAATATTTGTCCACCTCTTTGGACAAACATTCATTAGCACCATTCAGTGCTGCTAGACATTTCTGCAGCTAGCCAAGTGCCGCCAGGTCAGAAAAGCCAAAACAACTCTGAAGTGCTCAAGGGACACCTGCAAATACACAGCCATGGTATTTGCTGAACTCTTCCAAAATCCAGTAAGAAAGACCCAAAGCATCAGGAATATCCACAGCAAATCCATTTCTCTCTCCCACTTCACAGGACAACTTTCCAATTATGAACAACAACAAAAAAACCCCAAAGAGGTGAAGCAGGCTGTAATTGAGAGACCTCCTCCACCAGCACAGCTGGCTCTGGGTGTGTGCCTCCAGCCCAGGACAGAGGCAGAGCATCACCCGCTCTGCTGCTTCTGGAGATCACCTTCCTGGAGGTGATGCCCTCTCCCTCTTTCAACCACTGCTCCCACCATTGAGGACAAGGACCTAGGTATCATTTTCTTACAAGCTGAAAAATAAACAAATTAGACATTACATACAAAGTTTCCCAGCTACTTAAAACTCTGTATATTTCAGTTTTAAAACTGGTTTCCATCTTCTGACCTCCCCAGAACATCAGTCTGCCTCCTCATAGCACTCCAGCGCAGGGTACACACACACAGTTTTGGTATGAGAAGGGCTATCAAACATGGAATCATGGAATGGGTTGGGTGGGGTTGGAAGGGACCTCCAAAGGGCATCCAGTCCAACCCCCTGCACTCTGCAGGGACATCCTCCTCTAGAGCAGGTTGCTTACAGCCTTCTCCAGCCTCCACCTTGAACATCTCCGGGCATGGGGCCACAACTACCTCCCTGGACAACCTGTTGCAGTGTTCCAGTACTCTCATAGTAAAGAACTTGTTTCTTTACTATGTGCAGGACCTGGCACTTGGCCTTGTTGCAGCTCCTCCTGTTAACGTTGGCCATGGATCCAATCTATCCAAGTCCTCCTGTAGAGCCTCTGTACCCTGGTGCAGACCAACACTGCCACCCAGCTTGGTGTCATCTGCAAACTGACTGCTGACACACACTCTGTCTTCATCGAGGTCTTCAGTAAAGATGTTAAACAGAAGTGGTCCCAGTTGAAACAGAGACTTGAAGCAGTGGCAGGAGGATGGCAGCAGAAGTGTGCTGCTGCTGGCACCGAGTGCAGGCCAGGGGAGGCAAAATGCACTGCTCTGGAACAAGCTAACTCCAGCTGAGGTGCTGGCAGCAAACTGATCCTGTGCAGAAATGCCCCAAACCTGTTCTCTGTGCCTTCAGTGAAAAAAGAAATACATTGTGCACTCTCTTTGGTTTCATAATCAGACTAAAAGTGTTTGCATTTCCCTGGTTGCTGTATTGGATGAATAAAACCCCTAGACCTCAAGGATATGTGGAGAGGACTCTGTTAGATCCTGTCTGAACTGAGCTTCCACAGCCCTTTTCAAGTCTGAAGGCAAAGTAGATGAGAGGAAGCCAAAGATCCCTAAGAGACTGTAAAACCCTTTTCCCATCATCTCTTCTGCTTGTCCTTCTCTCCCTTGTCCACACTTACGCTCTCTGCTGCTTTTAAAGCTGGTGATGCTGCTTCTTGTCTGCCAGAGGCAAGCACAGAAAAGCTCTGCAGGGATCTCTAGCATCTGGGCATCTCCTACCAGGTTTGCAACAGCAATTTCTTTTCTCCCTTACCTGCTGTATTTACACTGTGCTAAAAGTATGCTTTGGTGCCTCACAGAACAAACAGTTTGGGTGCTCTCTGCTGTGTCAAGGGAGGCTGAGCTGAAGGCGGAGGAGAGATGTATCTGGGTGTAGAGAGAATTTATTGCAAAGCTCTTAGGTGTCTCCAAAATCTTTGGAGTTGTGGGGTTTTTTTTGCATCATTGAATGAGTTTAGTTAGTTCTGAAGGAAGTTTGAGTTAGGCATTTGAATAAAGCCAGGCTGATTAATGGTGATGAATGCTTTCAGGAAGAGTCCTCCAGGCTTGAGGGGGGAAGTGGGAAAGAACTCAGAGGTTTGTGTGAGCTTAAGCTCACCAGAGTGCCTCACCAATTTGTCATGCTCTTGTGCCACAGTAAATATGTACTGAGAAACCACTAGAACTGGCACCTTACTGGGGGTAGGAATGGAAGTGCTGCGAGCTTGGACCTTTTATTTATTTGAATGTAACACTGAAATCACTTTTTGTGTGGGGCAGGCTGGCATCTTCAGCAGACTGAAAGCTGTTAATGGCCAGCCCTCTTTGCTTTGCTGAACTGCTGACTTCACACATCCCCATTTCCTTTTTCAGGTTTTTACAACCTCACATCTTCTGACTTTGAAAGCAGGGTGGAGAGGGAGGGAAAGGGGAGAGAAGCTATTTTTATTTTCTGCCGGTAGCCAGAGAGCAGCTCTGGAGTTCAATTTTTAACCTTACTGTCAAGCCAGTCAATGTTGAAGCCCCATGCTATGAATTGTTTGTGGTGTGTGTTGATGCTGTTTAATTCATCTGCTTTTTTTCATTTGTTTCAGGAATTCTGGGGACAAATCTTTGGTCTCAACCTAGTCAGTGTTGCTTTTTAAAACACACAATGCCTAGCTCTGGACCTAATAATAATCCACTTAGGAATTGGTTTGAGAGTTCAGGGAGCTTGTTGTAGCCTGGAAATGTCTGACTTACTGTAATTACAGCTGCTCCTAGTCCAAAGCAGGTTGTAAACTCACCTGGAGAGAGGGCAGGACTCTGGCAGGCAGTGTTTTACTTCATGCTAATCACTTCAGTAGTGAGCAGCGCACTCCTGGTGACTTGCTGAGGAGCTTTGACAAGCACAGAAAGGATATTTGTAAAGGCTGAGGACCTGCCCTCTCCCTTCAACAACTGAAGAAATGTTCAGAGTTAACTTGTTGTAGTAGCTTAACTAATACTTGCTCTTTTGAAAGCCCAGACAGTTGATGAAACCTTCTCTCTCTTAGCTGATAAACCCAAAGCTATCAGATAGCAGCTCGTTGGAAGTTCTGCTGGATGAAAACATGGAAGCTGAAGTTGCTTTTCTTGAAAGAATCTTGCCTTTTCTTTTTGTAATTAGTCTTTTGGTGGGTAGGGTTTGCTGGGTTTTGTTGGCTTCTTTTTAGTTAGGTTTGTTTTGTTTGTTTTGTTTTGTTTTATTTCTTGGTGGTTTCTGTTTTGATTCCTTTGGGGTTTTTTGTTCGAGTGGAGTCTTTTTTGTGTGTTTTTGGGGCTTGTTTTGTTGCAAAGAAAGTGAAATAAAAGGGAGTCCAACTTGGATCAAATCTGTGTTGGAGTGAGTCCAGAGGAGGGAAACAAAGATGACCCAAGGGCTGAAGCAGCTCTGCTGTGAGCACAGGCTGAGGGAGCTGGGGGTGTGCAGCCTGCAGAGGAGAAGGCTCCAGGGGCACCTCAGAGCTGCCTGCCAGGACCTGAAGGGATCCTGCAGGAAGGCTGCAGAGGGACTTCTGCTGAGGGGGTCTGGAGCCAGGCCAAGGGGGAATGGTTTGAAGCTGAGGCAGAGCAGGGTTAGAGTGGAGCTGAGGAAGAAGTTGTTGAGTGTGAGGCTGAGGGGAGTCTGGCACAGGCTGCCCAGGGAGGCTGTGGCTGCCTCCTCCCTGGGGGTATTGAAGGCCAGGCTGGATGAGACCTTGAGCAGCTGAGTCTGGTTGGCATGGTGGGGAGGCTGGAGGTGATCTCTGAGGTCCCTTCCAACCTGAGCCATTCTGTGATAATTCTGTGCTGTGTATTTTCATGTGCAGATGTGCTCAAGATAAACTTGCACTGGGAAGTGCTTAAATATACCCTAAATGGATTCTTCAAGACATTTGGCTTGCTTAAATGCCTCGCTTACACTGAGAAGGATAATGGAGATGTGTAGCAGGCAAAACAGTGCCCCTGTATTCAGCCCTGGTGAGGCCACAGCTTGAGCTCTGGGTTCAGGTCTGGGCATCACAGAATGAGAAAGACATTGAGGGGCTGGAGAGTGTCCAAAGAAGAGCAACCAGGCTGGGGAGGGTTTGGAGGCATCAGATGAGGGAGCTGGGGTCTTTAGTGTGGAGAAGAGAAGGCTGAGGGGAGAGCTTATTGCTTTTTACAGCTGCCTGGGCAGCCTGTTTCAGTATTTCACCACTCTCATTGTGCAGAACTTTCTCCTGATGTCCAACCTAAATCTGCCCTGCTCCGGTTTCAAACCATTGCCTTTCATCCTATCACTCCAAACCCTTCTAACAGTCCCTCCCCAGCCTTCCTGTAGGTCCCCTTCAGGTACTGAAATGTAGCTTTTGCTGCAATCCAGCAGCATGTAGTGGCTGCCAGGCAGAAGCTCAGTTGCTGCATGTTTTCTGCCACAAACAGAACTATCTACAAGCTCGGTTACTAGCAGCTCTAAATCCAACATTTAGGAGTAACTGAGTTGGGAGCAGCAGCTCTTCACGACAGGAACACACTCTGCTCCTGCAGCTGGCCTTGCCTCTTTTCAACCAGCACTTTGGGGAACTTTTCAGTTGTCTTCTGTCTTTCACAGAGTGGTGGGCATGCTGTAAAATAGCCTCCCTGGTAGAACACAGGCTCATGAAAAGCTGGAATCCTTTTTATGTCCTGACAGACACTCCTCTTGTGTGCTAAACTTGATGACTATCACCGCGGGGTTGGAATCTTTATTACTGCACCAAGTGCAATCTGGTCCTTGGAACAAAACAAAACAAGATTTAAAAAAGAAAAAGTGATGTGTAAAAACAGCTACTTTGACTGTGCATCACCTCTCACAATTTATTACTTGCAGCAGAAGAGCTTGGAATTTGTTTTTGTGTGTGTGTGCAGGAATCTCTAAGAAAGTATCAAGTATTTAAAATTGATTTGGTAGCTTAAAAAGGGAATTTCTACTCTTAGTCTTGCCCTCACTGATGCTATCAATGCTGTTGTGCAGCAAAAATCTTCTGATTTTCATAGAAGGGCTTAGGTTGGAAGGGAACTACTGCCTTAGGTTCTCTCTTCTAACCTATTAGGGTTGGAAGAGATCATCCTAAGGTATTTGACAGTGGTATTCAGTTTGATTTAGAGCTGCTTTCAAATCTCAATTTGAGAGGTTTTGTCCTAACTGTCCAGCTTGTTCACACACACACTGAGTGAATTCTTCAGGCAGTGGCATTTAACAACTCCCATCACAGGCTCACAGGATGTTAGGGATTGGAAGGGACTTCTAGAGATCATTGAGTCCAACCCCCATGCCAGAGCAGGAGCATAGAATCCAGCACAGGTCACACAGGAACACATCCAGACAGGGCTGGAAAGGCTCCAGAGAAGGAGACTCCACAACCTCTCTGGGCAGCCTGCTCCAGGGCTCTGGGACCCTCACAGTGCAGAAGTTCCTCCTCATGGTGAGGTGGAACCTCCTGTGCTGCAGTTTCCATCCCTTGCCCCTTGTCCTATCCCAGGGTGCAACTGAGCAGAGCCTGTCCCTGTCCCCTCCCTCCTGACCCCCAGCCCTCAGCTCTTGATAGACATTGATCAGATCCCTCTCAGCCTTCTCCTCTCCACACTAACCACCCCCAGGGCTCTCAGCCTCTCCTCCCCAGGCAGTCTCCAGTCCCTTCAGCATCCTTGTAGCCCTCCCTTGGACTCTCTCCCATGTTTAATGAGCTTTAGCCATGGGGCTTGCACTGCATGAAGTTTCATTTTTCTATTATGCAAATATAAGTTTCCAGAAACTGCAAGCAGATAATTTGCTTTTCAACTATTATTTCTGTTACACTGGAAAGATGTGGAAATGTTACCTTTGGTAAAACTAATCTTGGAAACAAGCATGTGAAAGGAAATGAAATTAAATATATAAATAAAACAAAAAAACCCAAACCCCCAAAATAACTAAGATAACTAAAATGAATAAAAGTAAATAAATGAATGTAATGATTTAAATATTAAATAAAATAAAGTAAATAAAGTAAATAAAATAGTAATCATGAGCTTTTGATTAGTTCAACTTCAACCTCACAGAGAAAATTATCAAAGAAGATAATTGAGAAATTTGAATGCTTTTTTTTTAACCCATTGTTTATGTGAACAATTAATAGAAAAAAACATAATAGATAAATTTATAGATAAATAGAAAAGTAACAATAAAAGGATTTTCCAGCTCTGTGGCTTCAGGGTTAAAAAGCTTTACATGAGTTTGATTGGAACACATTGGAGTTTAAAGAGCTGAATGCTGGAATATAGAGAGTATAACACACACCAAAAAAAAAAACCAAAAAAACCAAAGTTTGGGTTTGCTCTGACAATAGTGTAACTAATCTGCTCCCTCTGGCTTCTAAGGGCTGCAAGAATGTGGCTGGCTGCTTTTATCTGCACTTAGTGTTTCCCCTACAGGTTCTCTGTGCTCTGTTACAAGCTGTAGTGGGCAGGGGTAGCAGGGAGCACTTGGACCTTTGTGTGGGTTTCTTACATTGCTGCTTTGTTCCCCCTTCCTNGGTTTGGTTTTGGGTTTTTTTGTGTTTGGTTTAGTTTTGGGTTTTTGTGTTTGGTTTAGTTTGGGTTTTTTTGTGTTTGGTTTGGGGTTTTTTGTGCTTGGTGTTTTTCTGTTTTGTTTTGGTTTTGGGGTTTTCTGGGTTTGTTTTGGTTTGGGGTTTTTTGTGGGGTCTTTTTGTGTTTGGTTTGGGTTTTTTGTCTTTGGTTTTGGTTTTTTGGTGTTTGGTTTTGGGTTTTTGGTGTTTGGTTTGGGGTTTCTTTATGTTTGGTTTAGGGTTTTTTGTGTTTGGTTTTGGGTTTTTTTGTGCTTGTTTTTTTCCGTTTGTTTTGGTTTGGGGCTTTTCTGGGTTTGTTTTGGTTTGGGGTTTTTTGTGTTTGTTTTCTTTGTGTTTGGTTTGAGCTTTTTGTGTTTGGTTTGGTTTTGGTTTTTTGGTGTTTGGTTTTGGGTTTTTTTGTGTTTGGTTTGGGCTTTTTGTGTTTGGTTTGGTTTTGGGTTTTTTGGTGTTTGGTTTTGGGTTTTTTTTGTGTTTGGTTTGGGTTTTTCAGTGTTTGGTGTGTGTTTTGTGTTTGTTTTGTTTTACCTAAAGGTGCTTAAATAAGTGATTATTTAATCCTGTGCAGCTGAGACAGGACAAGTTGGTTGTGTATTAAAATCTTTCTTCCATTTTTCATTTTGTTGAGGCAAAAAAAAAAGGAATAAACCCCATTTGCTATTTTTTTCTCTTGTATTAGAAAACCACAGAAAATGCAAATTGTTACACAGTGAACTGTCTTAAAGCAATGAAATAAAGGTTTGGGTTCTTTGCCCTTGCTGCTTTGATATATCTGCTGTTTACATGCTTTTTAGGTGCTTCTTCAACACAGAGCTTGTTAAACATTTGCAGCTGAAACCAGGAAGATAATGATACACGAATACCAAAAAAAACCCCCCAGAAAATCAATCCTCCTTTCCAAAAAAAGAAAACTCAAACCCTAACAACAACCTCCCCCCTAACTTTTGTTGTATTACTACTCCACAGGAAACAGTTGTGCTGAAAGGAAGAATTAAGTGGTCTTTCAACTTCAGCCTTTTTATTGGGAGAGGGAAGAAGATCACAGAAGTGTTACCATGGGGAGAACAGCAACTAAAGGTAAGGCCTGGTAGCTTTTATCCAAGAGGCAAGAAAATAGAGAACCTGCTGCATTTGCTTTTAGAAGGTGATGGGATATTACTTGACTGTGCTGTTAGATTAAAGAAGACAGCTTATGATATTCACTGAGTACAGGTAAGACCAAACTTCACATTGCTTTGGCGTGAGCAGGCTGAATTTGGCTTGTCTTGGGAGTTCTGCAAGTTCAGCCCAAGCAATTTTGTTCTGTGCCAGCCCTGAAGCCATTGGAGTGCTCTAAAATGGCAGAGTGTGTCCAGGTGTGATGTGAAATCAACTGGAACTGCATACAGCATACAGCAGGACAATAACTGAAGTAGCACAAGGAGTCAAATTTCAACACTGCAAGTGGCATTCCTGAAGAGAAAATGAAAATTTCTTAAAGAAACACATCCACCAGAGCTCAGCCTGCTGCAGAGCTGTCACAGCCGAGAAGTTAACTGCTAAAATAAAGAGTGAGACTTCAGAAGAAACAAGGATGGTTGGGATGGTGAAGCAAAAAGAAGGTGAAGAGGCAAAGACCAACCCTCTGAAACCAGGATGCTGCTTTGCAGAGCTTTCAGATGGGTAGCCCCCCCTCAGAAAAGGCTGCTGACACTTCTGTGCTTTCCTTGAGCCTTCCACCTTCAGCCCAAGCTGCTTTATGTGCTTGTGAACTCCCTTGGTAAATGATTGCCTTTTGCTGTAAGAGAGTTTCTGCAGTGGCAGAAGTCATCTGTTTAACTGTTGCACCAAGGGTTTATGGAGGAAGTCTGTCCCCTTCTCTTGTAGGTTTTCTGCATGGCTGTTGTCTGAATATACTAAAAGAGACACCCAGTTCTGGGCAGATAAGATAAGAATCCCTCTAGGGAAGCAAAAAGAAGGGAAAGGAAACATTTCATGATCACTCTGCCTTGATATCCTCACAAAGAAGGGAAAGGAGACATTTCATGATCACTCTGCCTTGATATCCTCAAATAAGAAGGGAAAGGAGACATTTCATGATCACTCTGTCTTGATATCCTCAAATAAGAAGGGAAAGGAGACATTTCATGATCACTCTGTCTTGATATCCTCAAATAAGAAGGGAAAGGAGACATCTCATGATCATTCTGTCTTGATATCCTCAACTATGTCCCCTGAGATTTGGTGAAGGGTGCTCAAACCCCTGTGTGGTAGGGACTGAAGAAGGCCCCTCCTTGAGCAAGGCTAAGTCTTAGTAAGCTGTTTCTGTCACCCAAAGGTATTTCACATCCATCAGGTAGAGACGAGATTTTCATGAGTGTCTACAAACAGGACAAGAGGGAATGGTTTGAAGTGAGGGAGAGCAGGGTTAGACTGGAGTTTATCCTAAGTGCTTGCTTCATTCACTGTTGAGGAGCAGAGATTTAGACTGGAGATTAGGAAGAAATTCTTCAGAGTGAGGGTGGTGAGACTCTGGCACAGGCTGCCCAGGGAGGCTGTGGATTCCTCCTGCCTGGAGGTGTTCAAGGCCAGGCTGGATGAGACCTTGAGCAGCTGAGTCTAGTTGAGAGGTGACCCTGCCCATGGTGGAGAGTAGATGATCTCTGAAGTCCCTTCCAACCTGAGCCATTCTGTGGTTCCTTGACAGGAGTAGTCTCCTGCTGTTGTTTGAACACTTGATGGAGCTGAATACTTTGAGGTGGCAAAGAAATAGCTGCAGAAACCTCTAAAGCAGCATGACTGTGAGCTGCTTTCCCCCTCCCCCCATTGGACAGCAAGCAAATATCTTGAGCAGACCTTAGAATCTAAAGGTGCCTTTACTGATTAGCTTTGCTGTTGGTTTTCTTTTTTTTCTCTGGCTTTCACAAGTCACTCAAGATAGCTTTGTCCTTTTTCTTCCTTGTCTCCCATTTCTCTTGCATGATAGATGTGGTTGCTTTTGCCTGTCTTCTGCTGAGTAATCTTATCAGCAGAAGAATTCTGTGGTTACAGATAGGGCGGCAGCAATGGAAGCACAGGGAATTTGGGAGCAGTAAACAGAAAGCTCTGTGTTAAATTAATCTTCCTCTAATCTTGTTTTGCATCTGCTGCTTTAGTTGAAGAAGTGCACTGCAGGAAAAGGTGGCCAAGAAAATTTGCTGCTTTTGTAATTTTAGTGTATGCTGTGTGATCTTGAAAAAAAATCAGTCCTTCGTGGGCTTTGAAAAGAAGTGTTTGGCCTGTATGTAATATAGGCTAACCTGCATATGTGGCACAAATCCAGGCTGGGAGAGTTGTGGCTGGAGAGCAGGCTGGAGGAGAAGGCCTTGGGGGTGTCAGTTGGTGACAAACTCCCCAGGAGCCAGCAATGGTCCCTGGCAGCCCAGAGCCAGCTGTGTGCTGAGCTGCATTCAGAGCAGGGAGAGCAGCAGCACAGGGAGGGGATTCTGCCCCTCTGCTCTGCTCTGCTCAGACCCCACCTGCAGCACTGCCTCCAGCTCTGGGGCCCCCAGCACCAGAGGGACCTGGAGCTGCTGGAGAGGGTCCAGAGGAGGCCACAAAGATGATCAGAGGGCTGGAGGACCTCCCCTATGGGGATAGGCAGAAAGAGTTGGGGCTGATGAGCCTGGAGAAGAGAAGGCTCCAGGGAGAGTTTAGAGCAACCTTCCAGTACCTGAAAGGGCTACAAAAAACTCAGGAAGGGACTTCTGTCAAGGGCTGGGAGGGATAGGATGAGAGGGAATAGATTGAAGCTTGAGGAGAGCAGATTGAGATTGGAGATGAGGAAGAAATTCTTTAGAATGAGGCTGGTGAGACTCTGGCACAGGTTGCCCAGGGAGGCTGTGGATGCCTCCTGCCTGGAGGTGTTCAAGGCCAGGCTGGATGAGACCTTGAGCATCCTGGGCTGGTGGGAGGTGTCCCTGCCCATGGCAGGGGTTGGAGCTGGATGATCTTCAAGGTCCCTTCCAACCCAACCCATTCTCTGAATCTATGCATATTTCCCTAGCAAATCTCCAGAAACTTAGATGCATGACTGTGTTTTAAAAACTTTCTTTGAAAATGGCATCCAGTTCAGAGGTTGGGGTTTGGTTTTGGGTTGGTTTTCTTTTTTTTAAGAGAGCTGAGGAGTAGATGATTAAGTCCATAGCACCAGCATTTCCTCTTCATTGCTGTTTTGACAGATTGCTCTCAAGCTGCTGTGTTTTATACTGGAAGGGAGACCAAAAGTTGCCTCTTTATAAATGGGCTTTAGGAAGATAATGAATCAAGCTGCAGGTTTTGTTTGTGTGGTTTGTTTTTTGTTTTGTTTTGTTCACCTTGAGCTTCAAGAACCTCTTTACCATGGAGGTAGTGGAACACTGGAACAGGTTGCTCAGGGAGGTGGTTGAGGCTCCATCCCTGGAGATATTCAAGGTGAGGCTCAACAGGGTTCTGGGCAACCTGGTCTAGTTGAGGATGCCCCTGCTGACTGCAGGGGAGCTTGGGTTGGATGAGCTTTGGAGGTCCCTTCTGACTCAGACCATTCTGTCATTCTACAATAAATCTCTTCTGTCTCTATGAATAAAGTTCCCATTTCAAGTCCTGTCAGGACTTTTCAGCTGTCAAGGAATTAGTCATTGACCATGGCTAGGTGAAGATGAAAAGAAAATGCTCTTTGTGCCTGCAATGTTCCCTCTTTCATAACTTCATTTTTGAAGTTATAACTTGAAGTTTGACCAACTCGAGGGAGAACCTCTCTTGACCTACTCACCACACCCCTTCTAATCCAAGAATCTAAATATGGAATAGAATCTTTAACTCAGAAATAGGGTTTTTTAGGGTGGGTTTATTTTTTCTCCCTTTTTCTTAATGGTGTAGACAAGATGTAAAAAGATCTCAAATTGTGTGTTTGGATTGAGTCAACTTGTTAAAAATCCTCTAGCTGAGGATGCCCCTGCTGACTGCAGAGGGGCTTGGACTAGATGATTTTTGGGGATCCCTTCCAACCCAGACCATTCTGTGGCTCTATGGCTCTGTGGCTCTATGACCTGTGGCTCTATGGCTCTGTGACCTATGACTTTATGACTCTATGGCTCTGTGATCTATGGCTCTGTGCCTTTATGGCTCTATGGTCTCTGGCTCTATGACTCTGTGGCTCTATGGCTCTATGGTCTCTGGCTCTATGACTCTGTGGCTCTATGACTCTATGGTCTCTGGCTCTATGACCTGTGACTCTATGGCTCTGTGGCTCTGTGACTCTGTGGCTCTATGTCCCTGTGACTCTGTGGCTGTGTGACCTATGACTCTATGATTTCTGGCTCTGTGACTTTATAGCTTTATGTCTCTGTGACTTTATGGCTCTATGTCCCTATGGGCTCTATAGCTTTATGTCTCTGTGACTCTGTGGGAGGGTTGCTCTCTGTGGAGCTAATCCCATGGGCATTTTCTGCTCCTAGCTTTGTTCAGATAATGTAACACAAGGCAGTGCAGAGCTGTTTGCTTCATGCTGTACTTCTCCAGCTCTTTTGAAAGAAGAGCTCAGTGATGGCCTTTGCAGTACCAGCACCACCTTGCTGGTGCCCTGAAGTCAATGCAAGGAGGTTGGTGTTTGGCAGAAGACATTCTGTGTTGTGTGAAAAGCCTTCTGTGTGATGCTGGCCGTGGTCCTGCCGTGGATATTACATTTATGATGTGATGGAATCTTCTCTTTTAGATTCAAAGAATATTAAAAAAGAGAAAGATGGAAAGAACCAGCAGGCAAACAACCCACCCCTAAAAAGTGGTAGGTACTGCAGTGGCAGGGGGGCAGTGAAGGGACCCTGCAGGAAGGAGTGGGGGTCTGGATGGTGCTGGCTCCTGAGGCTCTTGGGGTTGGTTGGTTATTTTATTTAATTCCATTGAATTGAATTTTATTTTAAAGTTTATTTTATTTTTAATTTTATTATTTCTTTATTTCTTTTCAGTTTACATTTTTTAATTTTATTTTAATTTAGTTTATTTTTACATTTAAAATGTTATGTTCTTTTCTATGTCTTCTTTTCTATTTTTATTTTATTTTCCATCTTTTCTATTTTTATTTTCTTTTCTATTTATTTTCTTTTTTAGTTTTATTTTCTTTTCTATTTTTTATTTTCTTTTCTATTTTTTATTTTCTTTTTTAGTTGCTTTTATATTTTTTATTTTCTTTTCTATTTTTCAAGCTTTTCCATTTTTTAAGCTTTTCCATTTTTTAAGCTTTGCCCATTTTTTAAGTTTTTCCCATTTTTTAAGATTTCTTATTTTCTTTTCTATTTTTTATTTTCAATTTTTTTTAGTTTATTTATTTTTTAAATTTTCTTTTCCTTTTCTATTTTTTATTTTCTTTCTTTCATTTTTGTCTCCAATCTCTTTGGCTGTTAGTGGTGGGGAGTGAAACCCCATGCCATTGCTTTTGTCTAACTCTGTTAGAAAAGTCTGGTTTGGTATAGCAAATGGTGGTAAAGACTGCTTGGCTTGAGCCTGATACCTTTCCTAGCTGAGACAAGTGCTCTTTGCATATCTAATCAAAGATCTATGCAAATATTATTTTATTAAGATTATGACTGATTGCCTTTCTTCTCATCACTTGTTTCCACTTTCATGCCCTCTAACCTGCAGTTATCTTCCCTTTCCTTAATGTGTTTGCTGCTGCTGCCAAAGAGCAGATTCTCAGTGTAATCATCCTTGAGTTGTTGTCATTACTACCTGGGTTAAATGGCCTGGGACTGGAATTTTCATAGCATTGTAGGATGGTTGGGGTCAGAAGGGAGCTCCAAAGGGCATCCAGTCCAACCCCCTGCACTCAGCAGGGACATCCTCCACTAGAGCAGGTTGCTCACAGCCTTCTCCAGCCTCACCTTCACCATCTCCAGCCATGGGGCCTCAGCTCCCTCCCTGGCCAACCTCTTGCAGTGTTGCAGCAGCCTCCTGCTGCACAACTTGTTCCTCACATCCAATCTCAATCTGCTCTGCTCTCCTTTCAAACCCTTGTCCCTGCTCCTGTCCCTGCAGCCCTTTGGGCACAGTCCCTCTGCAGCCTTCTTGGAGCCCCTTCAGGTCCTGGCAGGCTGCTCTTAGGTGTGCCTGGAGCGTTCCCTTCTCCAAGCTGAACACCCCCAGCTCCCTCAGTCTGTCCCCACAGGGGAGGTTCTCCATCCCTCTGATTATCTTCATGGCCTCCTCTGGACTATCTCCAGCAGCTCCATGTCCCTCTTATGCTGGAGGCAGCAGAACTGGACACAGTGCTCCAGCTGGGGTCTCGTGGGAGCAGGGGAAAGTGGCAGAATCACCTCTTATTCTTCCTTCTTACTTAGAGATGGGGAGAAAATTGTCTATGTGTCTTGTCTTCCCTCTTCTGCAGTGTGAGAAGAGCTCTAGTCAAAGTGGACTGAGATAGCATGTCTGTGTTTTAAGGTAATGTTGTCTGACATGACAGATGGAGCCCCATAAGATGCTCCCCCTCACCCCAACCCCAAGCAGCAAAGTGCTTTTCTCCTGTAGAGAAGACAAGCAGATTTCATGAGTCACTGGAAAATGTCCCTGCCTCCTGCAGGAGAGAGCAAGAAAAGCTTTGTGGAGAAGCAGTGCTGAGGAAGCAAGCCTCAGTCAGTCATCAAAAAAGAACCTGCATCAAAGAGGTGTGGCCAGCAGGTCAAGGGAGGTGATTCTGCCACTCTGCTCCTGTGAGACCCCATCTGGAGTACTGCATCCAGCTCTGGAGCCCTCAACACAAGAAGGACATAGACCTGTTGGAGAGGGTCCAGAGGAGGGCTACAAAGATGATCAGGGGGCTGGAACACCTCTCCTAAAAGGACAGGCTGAGGGAGCTGGGGGTGTTCAGCCTGCAGAAGAGAAGGCTCCAGGCAGACCTCAGAGCAGTCTGCCAGGACCTGAAGGGGCTACAGAGAGGCTGCAGAGGGACTGTGCCCAAAGGGCTGCAGGGACAGGAGCAGGGACAAGGGTTTGAAAGGAGAGCAGAGCAGATTGAGATTGGATGTGAGGAACAAGTTGTGCAGCAGGAGGCTGCTGCAACCCTGCAAGAGGTTGGCCAGGGAGGGAGCTGAGGCCCCATGGCTGGAGATGGTGAAGGTGAGGCTGGAGAAGGCTGTGAGCAACCTGCTCTAGGGGAGGATGTCCCTGCTGAGTGCAGGGGGTTGGACTGGATGACCTTTGGTGCTCCCTTCCCTGCCAAACCATTCTACAATTCTAAGATACTGATCTTGACTTGAGCAAGGCTTTCTGTACAGTTTCTGTAGCATCCTTCCAGCCACAGTGGAGGGATGTGGTTTGGATCAGTGGGTGGAAAGTTGGCTGAGCTGCTAGACTCTACAAGCTCCACCTGGAAGCTGGTATTATTTCTCCTAGGTCAGCACTAGGACTGATGCTGTTTCATGCCTTACTGACAGATGGGGATGATTTGACAGCACACACTGTCAGCTGCTTGTGGAATGGGTCCAGAGGAGAGCCATGAAGATGGTCAGAGGATTGGAGAGTTGGAGCTGTTCAGCCTGGAGAGAACGAGGCTCTGGGGAGACCTTAGAGCAGCCTTCCAGTATCTGAAGGGGGCTACAAGAAAGCCAGGAAGAGACTTTTGCCAAGGGCTTGTAGGGATAGGATGAGAAGGAATGGATTGAAGCTTGAGGAGGGCAGACTGAGACTGGAGATGAGGAAGAAATTCTTTAGAGTGAGGCTGGTGAGACTCTGGCACAGGTTGCCCAGGGAGGCTGTGGCTGCCTCCTGCCTGGAGGTGTTCAAGGCCAGGCTGGATGAGACCTTGAGCATCCTGAGCTGGTGGGAGGTGTCCCTGCCCATGGCAGGGGGTTGGAACTGGATGATCTTTAATGTCTCTTCCAAGCTAAACCATTCTCTGAATCTGTCTGGGAGGAGTAGCCTGCAGGCTGGGAGTCAGGGCTGTGCTTCATATGGACTTCCCCACGCGAGAGAAACGGAGCCTGGTATGATTCAAAGACAAACAGAGATTTCCTCCGGCACCTCGGCAGTCCCGCAGCACCCCAGGCAGGAAGCTGGCTGCCTGGAGAGCAGAGAGGCTCCGGAGTGCTGGCAGGCAGCAAGCTGAGCGTGGGGCAGCAGTGAGCTCTTGCGGTGGGAGACCTGAAGTGCATATGGAATCCGATCTGCTGTAGGCAGCAGCAGGTTGAGAGGAGGGATTTGCTGCTCTGGTGAACTTGTGAGACTGTATCTGGAGTACTGTGTTCAGTCAGGAGCTCCCCAGCAAGCTGGCTGCAATCCACCAAAAAATCGAAGGAGCTGGGATGTAGGAACCCAAAGCATTCTGTGCTTCTGTGTAACTAGAGTTCACAGGCTGAAAGCAGAGAAATTGTTTCTTCAGCTGAAAGAAGAGAAAGTTTATGTCTTCAGTTACCTGACAGGTGGCTGTAGAGGGGACACAGCCAGGCTCTTCTCTGAGGTGCAGTGGAAAGATGAGAAGAAACAAAATTCCTACTTGATGGAGGTGAAAAAAAGCTCCTACACCTGGGCTGGGGCAATCCCAAGCACAAATTCCGACTGGATAAGGAGTGGCTGGAGAGCAGCCTGGAGGAGAAGTTCTTGGGGGTGTCAGTAGGGACAAACTCCCCAGGAGCCAGCAGTGGTCCCTGGCAGCCCAGAGCCAGCTGTGTGCTGAGCTGCATCCAGAGCAGGGAGAGCAGCAGCACAGGGAGGGGATTCTGCCCCTCTGCTCTGCTCTGCTCAGACCCCACCTGCAGCACTGCCTCCAGCTCTGGGGCCCCCAGCACCCTGAGAGCACAGAAGAGCTTTTGGCACTGAGAGTTTTTTTTTTTTTTCCAGTGCAATGCATCTTGCATATTACAGGCATCCACTCCTCTCCTGTTTCTATGGCTGCACTAATTAAATGGTAATTAGCACCATCTCAGAGAGCTTGACTTTAATGCACTGAATCTTCACAGGTGGAGTTCTAATTTAAACTTCAGGTCATTTCTGCTTGATGGAGGAGTTTTTGATGGCTGGGATCGAAGAGCCTCCCTCACAGTGGTGTTTTCTCCTGGCTTTACCTGCAGCTGGCTGCTTGTGTTGCCTTGTTTGCCTTTGTAGGAAATGTTCCTTGGAAAAAAAATCGCAACACTTTGTTTCCCTCTGTCCTCTTGGGTCACAGAATCATAGAATGGTCTGAGTTGGAAGGGACCACCAAAGCTCATCCAGTCCAACCCCCTGCACTCAGCAGGGACATCCTCCCCTAGAGCAGGTTGCTCACAGCCTTCTCCAGCCTCACCTTCACCATCTCCAGCCATGGGGCCTCAGCTCCCTCCCTGGCCAACCTCTTGCAGTGTTGCAGCAGCCTCCTGCTGCACAACTTGTTCCTCACATCCAATCTCAATCTGCTCTGCTCTCCTTTCAAACCCTTGTCCCTGCTCCTGTCCCTGCAGCCCTTTGGGCACAGTCCCTCTGCAGCCTTCTTGGAGCCCCTTCAGGTCCTGGCAGGCTGCTCTGAGGTCTGCCTGGAGCCTTCTCTTCTGCAGGCTGAACACCCCCAGCTCCCTCAGCCTGTCCTCATGGCAGAACTGCTTCAACTCCCTGATCATTTTCGTGGCCCTCCTCTGGACCCTCTCCATCAGGTCCATGTCCTTGCTGTGCTGAGGACTCCAGAGCTGGCCCCAGCCCTGCAGGTGAGGTCTCCCCAGAGCAGAGCTAAGTGGCAGAATGACCTCTCTCGACCTCCTGGCCACACTGCTTTGGATGCAGCCCAGGCTGCCATTGGCCTTCTGGGCTGCCCACATCCACCAGAATTCCCAAGTCCTTTTCCAGAGTGCTGCTTTCTGTCACCTCAGCCCCCCAGATTTCCAGTCCTGCTGTAACAGTTGGGTTCCTCTGGGCAGTGCTGGTCTACAGAGCTAATTTTTGCAGAGGAGGTGGTGGGGTTTTCTCCAGGTGAAAGGTGCTGGTTCTGAAGTGTCTGCCTTTATGTGGTCCTGAGGACAGTCAGGGTCTGAGTCATGGTTGCAGCTTTTACATCCTGTTAGAGCTGAGACAGCTGGGCTCTGGCTAGCATTTGCTTTCTGATAGATTTCATGGATTCATAGAATGGTTTGGGTTGGAAGAGCCCTTAAAGATCATCCAGTTCCAACCCCTTACCATGGGCAGGGACACTTCCCACCAGCCCAGGTTGGTCAGGGCCTCATCCAGCCTGGCCTTGAACACCTCCAGGGAGGGGACATCTACAGCCTCCCTGGGCAACCTGTGCCAGAGTCTCACCACCCTCACTGTACAGAATTTCTTCCTAATTCCCAGTCTAAATCCCAACCTTGAAGCCATGTTTTATGTTTTTATTGAATTGGTTTAGCCAGGCAAACTCTGATTTTTATTTTTACCTTTAAATCAGAAGTCAACCTGAAAGGACAATGTCACTATCAGACTCAAAGAAGAGTTGTTGCAGGATAAAACTTCATCACAGCAGTTCATCATATTTGGTTTTTGCAGCCTCCTTGGCCTGTCCATGAAAAGAGGAATGGATATGGGGCTACTTTCTGGAGCAAGCTCTGAAGAGCCATTTCCAGACCATGCCTTCCTGCAATACAACTCTGTAAGAGATGCTTAAGTTTATGTGCCCTGCCTTTTGTGGTGGAACTCTCTAAATGTGCAAATAAAACTTTCATTCCAGAAGAGGCAAACTTCCAGGGTGGTGTATGGAAAGCTTTGTTCCCAGCCTGCATACAGACTACCACATTAACAGCTTTGGGGATTTTCTGCACTCCTTACATGGCAAAACAGCTCCATGGCCTCTGCAGTGCCAAGGACAAACCAATTCTACACTTCTGAGTCTGCTGTGCCCAAAACCAGAGGCCCTCAGGAGGTCAAGGGGTTGATTCTCTTCTGCTTGGAGGCACTGTGTGTGTTTTCATCTCAGTGCAGTGCCCCTGCAGCCAGACTCTGGGTTTGAGCACTGCTGCTCTGAAGGCTGTGCTGTGGCAAGAGCTGAAAATGTTTCCTTTCTCTGCCTCTTTGCTTCTCCACTGCTGGAAATGGCAGAGAGGAGTTTACCTGTGCCCAGGGGTGTTTTGGGAAGGATTAGTGATAGATTTGATGCAACCTTTCCATCCTCAGGGTGGCTTTTGGTAGAGGCTGTGTGAGTGGCCACTGCTGAGCCTCTGGGTGGCATCGCTGCAGCGTTCTGGGGTGGGTTTTACTCTTCAGCAACATCAGAAAGAGGCCAGCTGCCCAACCAAGGAAAATAAGCAAAAGAGCTGACTCAGTGAATGCAGGAACAAAAATATTAGCTGTGCTTTTGTGCTTTCTATTAATTGATGCTTGCTTATCTTTGATGTTAGTGCTTCCTGCTCTTCCATTCACACAGAAGTGATGGCACTGACTCACTCCAGCGTAGACTACACTCACCCATAAACAATGCAAGGCTAGCACTGGAAAAAAGTCCTTGATCCTGTTGCTGAATGTTGCCAGAACCACAAAATCTCTCTGGTTGGAAGAGAGCTCCAAGCTCATCCAGTCCAGCCCTTGACCCAGCACTGCAGGCTCAGCACCAAACCATGTCCCTAAGCACCAGCTCCACACTGCTTCAACACCCTCAGAGATGGTGACTCCAGCACTGCCCTGGGCAGAACATTCCAATGTCTGAGAGCCCTTCCAGTGAAGAAATATTTCCTAACATCCAGCCTGAACCTCCCTGGCACAGCTTGGAACCATTTCCTCTGCTCCTGTCCCCTGCCACCAAGGAGCAGAGGCTGTCCCCTCCTCACCCCAACCTCCCTTCAGGGAGCTGCAGAGAGCAATGAGGTCTCCCTCAGCCTCCTCTTCTCCAGCCTGAACACCCCCAGCTCCCTCAGCCCCTCCTCTAGCCCAGGGGCTCCAGGCCCTTCTCCAGCCTCATTGCCCTTCTCTGGAAGGCTCCAGCTCCTCAGTGTCCTTCCTGGAGTGGGGATCCCTGAGCTGAACACAGCACTCGAGCTGTGGCCTCA
>VXBD01010356.1:16793-42037 GCA_013399975.1 Indicator maculatus | reverse complement strand
CTGCTGCTGAGCACAGGGGGATGGCACCCCCTGTCCCTGCTGCTGAGCACAGGGGGATGGCACCTCCTGTCCCTGCTGCTGAGCACAGGGGGATGGCACCTCCTGTCCCTGCTGCTGAGCACAGGGGGATGGCACCTCCTGTCCCTGCTGCTGCTGAGCACAGGGGGATGGCACCTCCTGTCCCTGCTGCCCCCCCTGTTTCTGATCCATACCAGGATGCCTTTGGCCTTCTTGGCCACCTGGGCACTGCTGGCTCATGTTCAGTCAACTATCAACCAAGACCCCCAGGTCCCTCTCCAAGTAGCAGCTTTCCAGCCACACATCCCCAAGTCTGTAGCTTACTTACACTGCAAAGAAACTTCATCAGGCTTCAAAGAGACAAGGCTGCAGCTGGAGGGCTGAGATCTTTCGCTTTCAGAGGGCTCTGGATGTTCTTCTCAGTATGTGTTTCAGCAGCACCTAGATGTCTGTGTTCAACATGTGTCACCTCAGTAGCCCCAGGAGACTCTCACACCTGCCCTGCTGCTAGGGGAACTGCAGAAAGGCTGAAGTGATTTGGTACAAGGAGGCTTGGGAGGTCCTTGTGCAGAGAATTGAATCTGGATAAATCCTGATTTGTCTCTTTGTATGTGGAGCACCCCAGCAACAAGAAACCCAAATCACTGGGGGAAGGTTTGTATTGATTTTTGCCTTTTGTGTGATCACCCCTGTCAGTTGATGCCACTTCTTAAAACTCCTTCAAGGGTTGTGTGTTTTCCAAAGGTCTCCTCCCTGGGGGTGTTCAAGGCTGTGTTGGATGAGGCCTTGAGCAGCTGAGTCTAGTGGAGAGGCCATGGTGGGGAGGTTGGAGTAGATGAGCTATGAGGAGGTCCTTTCCAACCTGAGCCATCCTATGACTGCCATGTTCTTGAAAAAAAAGAAAGTCCTCTCCAAGACTGCTGGGGGGGGGACTTTGTGTCCCTGTCTTTCCCTAATCCCCCTTTTCACTGAAGTTCCCTTTAAAGACTGCCTGTATGGTCTTCTTTTTTTTTTTTTTATCTTGTGTCTTGCAGAACAGTTTAATTGGGATGATTATCTGAAAGAGACTGAATCAGTAGCTGCCCCTCTGCATTGTTTCAGACAGGTATGGCAGAAGCTCTTCTGCAAGTGTGTGTGTGTCTGTGGATGCATGTTCCAGGGTGATGCTAGAGGCACTGCTTGCAAGCTTTGCATTTGACTTGTTTTGATCTCTGGCTATCAGTAGCTTACAGGTTTTGTAAATGTGAGCTCCTGAAGTTTTTCATTCCTGGTGTGTGTCTCGAGCCAGACTTTGAGGGTTTCAGCTGTGGTTTTGGACTCTCTTTTTCCCTTTAGGGACAGGGATCCACTGGAGAGAGTCCAAGGGTGATTGAGGGACTGGAGCACTGCCCTGTGAGGAGAGGCTGAGAGCCCTGGGGTGGTTAGTCTGGAGAGGAGAAGGCTGAGAGGGATCTGATCAATGTCTATCAAGAGCTGAGGGTCAGGAGGGAGGGGACAGGGACAGGCTCTGCTCAGTTGCACCCTGGGATAGGACAAGGGGCAATGGATGGAAACTCCATCACAGGAGGTTCCACCTCACCAGGAGGAGGAACTTCTGCACTGTGAGGGTCCCAGAGCCCTGGAACAGGCTTTCCAGAGAGGTTGTGGAGTCTCCTTCACTGGAGCCTTTCCAGCCCCATGTGGTTGTGTTCCTGTGTGACCTGTGCTGGATTCTGTGGTCCTGCTCTGGCAGGGGGGTTGGACTGGATGATGTTTGGAGGTCCCTTCCAACCCCTAACATCCTATGAGCCTGTGTGATCCTTCTAAAAAAAAAAGAAGTCATGCAAACAGGTGGTTTGGTCAGAGTTCAACAATGTTTTCTCTTTGTTATTCAGCAGTCTCAGAGGTGAAATGGTTTGAGTGAGGATTAGAAGTTTGGCTGATCACCAGAGAAGCCTTTCAGCTGCCCCATTCCTGAAAGGGTCATTTCAGCTCTGCTGAGCTGCAAGATGTGTGTGTAGTAGAATTAATTCATCACTTCTTTTCTGGATCTCTCAAATATAGCTAATTTTGTCATTTTCTGGACTTTCAACTGAGGAGTAACAGAGAACTGAAGCTAAAAAGTGAAGAAATCCAGGGGTACATAGAGGAATACAAAGGAAACAGTGGATGTATAATGAAGAGAGTTTAATCTGCTGCTTTGTATTTTACATTGTGCCCTACAAGCTGGGTTTGCCCCACAGCTGATGGCTTGCTCTGTGTTTGCAGATGAGGTTTGCATCTACCAAGGGGCAATGGTTTGAAAGTGGAGCAGGGGAGGTTGAGGTTGGACACCAGGAGGAAGTTCTGCACAGTGAGAGTGGTGAGACATTGGAACAGGCTACCCAGGGAGGTGGTTGAGGTCCTTGGAAACGTTCAAAATGAGGCTTGGTGTGTTCCTGGGCATCCTGCTCTAGCTGGAGGTGTCCCTGCTGGCTGCAGGGGGGGTTGGACAAGATGACCTTTGAGGGTTCCTTCCAACCCCTTGGAATCCATGAATCTTGTGTGAGCTTTCAGAACTCAGACCTCCAGCCTTCTGGAGACTGAGATGACCTCTGGCATTTCTCCCTCTGAAGAGGGAGCTGGGGCCAGTATTTCCCTGAGTTGAGGAGTGCCTTAGCTGTTCAAATAGGATGAGTTGTGGTCTGTAGGTGTGTTAGGAAGAGTGATGCTGAAAGAATTGGGTAGTTCAGAATGACAGGACTGTAACAGGTGTGACAAGCAGTGGACTGGGCACATTCAGAAAGGTATCTTCTAGGTCTCGTGGTAGCTGGAGTGTACTGTGAATGATAGTGGCCTTCAGTGGGCACCTAAAAAGAAACCCAGTCTGGGGCAGGGGGGGAGAGGAATTGTCACTCAGTGGATCTGAAGTAGTTGCAGGGGTGGAGAAGAGGGAGAGAGAAATTCAGGTGGCAGCATCTCTTTGTGCCAAACCTTGAATGTCAGCCTGCTTTTTGCAGCTGAGGATAGGGGAAAGAGCCCTCAGAGAGCTGGCTCAGAACAGCAGTGTGCAGGGATTTGTGAGGGGAGCTGCCAGAATGAATCCCTGGGGGCTGTACTTAGAACTCTGCTTGGGTAGACCCAGCAGTGTGTTGGGTGACTCTGAGGTTAATGCCAAGCTCACAGACCACCATGGCCAGAGTGTACCCTCCTGAGAGATGGAGCTACTGCAGGAAGCTCCTCAGAAGCCTTGCAGTCTGTGCCTGTCTTGCATCTTCCCTTCTCATGCTCAAGAGGCTCAAACTGAGCAATCAGCTAAAACCTCAAAGACACTCAAGTGCCATGCATTGGCTGAAACAGGAAGGTCTGAGTGGTCTGTGCCCAGCTCTGGAGCCCTCAACACAGGAAGGACATGGACCTGATAGAGAGAGGGTCCAGAGGAGGGCTACAAAGATGGTAAAAGGGTTGGAGCAGCTCTGCCATGAGGACAGGCTGGGGGAGCTGGGATTGTTCAGGCTGGAGAAGAGAAGGCTCCAGGCAGACCTCAGAGCAGCCTGCCAGGACCTGAAGGGGCTCCAAGAAGGCTGCAGAGGGACTGTGCCCAAAGGGCTGCAGGGACAGGAGCAGGGACAAGGGTTTGAAAGGAGAGCAGAGCAGATTGAGATTGGATATGAGGAAGAAGTTGTGCAGCAGGAGGCTGCTGCAACACTGCAAGAGGTTGGCCAGGGAGGGAGCTGAGGCCCCATGGCTGGAGATGGTGAAGGTGAGGCTGGAGAAGGCTGTGAGCAACCTGCTCTGGAGGAGGATGTCCCTGCTGGGTGCAGGGGGTTGGACTAGGTGATCTTTGGAGGTCCCTTCTAACCCAACCCTTCCATGATTCTGTCATCTGGCCTGCTCCCAGGCTGTGTGGGTTGGAGAGCAGAGCCTGCACTGCTGTGCACAGCCAATTTCAAAGCAATTTACAGATGCAGGCTTTCAGTTTTTCTAGGAGTTGACCTTTCAGCAGAAAGTGATCTGCAGTGTTAGTGCAGAGCTGCAGAACGTTTGCAGGTGTTAGCCACTGAGGTGCTTCAGCTTCCTGTAGATTGGGTTGGAGGTGAATTGGATGTACACTATGGGCACTGGAGTCCTTCAGTCCTGGGGTCAGGTCTGGGCCCCTCACTCCAAGAAGGACATTGAAGAGCTGGAGCAGTCCAGAGATGGACAAGGAAGCTGCTGAAGGGTCTGGAGAGCAGGGCTGGGGAGGAGCAGCTGAGGGAGCTGGGGGTGTTCAGGCTGGAGAAGAGGAGGCTGAGGGAGACCTCACTGTTCTCTGCAGCTCCCTGAAAGGAGACTGCAGCTAGGTGGGGGTTGGTCTCTTGTCCTTAATGACAAGTGATAGGATAAGAGGAACTGGCCTCAGGTTGCCCTAGGGGAGGTTTAGGTTGGACATGAGGACATTAGGTTGGTGTCCAGGACAGTGGTGGAGTCCCCATCCCTGTAGGGGTTTCAAAGCCATGGAGATGTGGTGCCAAGGGCTGTGGTTTAGCACCAGAGTTGGTAGAGAATGGTTGAACTCAATGATCTTGAAGGTCTTTACCAAGTGAAAGAGTTCTGTGACTCTGTGAAGCACACTGCTGTGGCCAGCCAGAAAAGAAATAGCAGGGAGAAGCCTGATCTGACAATTACCCATCCAGAATTTGTGGCCTCTGGGGATTCTACAAAGTTGCAAATTTTGTAGTAATTAAACATGACCTGGGGAGCAATAAATTAAAGCCTCTGCCATAAATTAAGATACAAGCACAGACAGCTAATGGAAATTGATTCAAGTGTTTATCTTCATTTAGGAGGGATTTTATCTGCTGCTCTAACTTGTTTTTAATTACTGCTTGAAGTTTCAATGCATTCCAAGTCTCTTGCTCTCTAAAACTGTTTTGTTTGGTTTTTTTTTTCTGTCTAAGGAGCTGAACGTTTTAAATAATAATAAAAAAAGCTCAGTCCCTTGTGCTTTGAAGAGAGCTTAAAGCCAGGCTGTTAATGAGCAAGGTTTGTTAGGTTGCTGCAAGGATTGGACTGGCATGGAGGAGATTTTTAGAGAGCATGCCTTGAGTTGTGGGTTTTTAAGCAAGGTCACCTTCTTACAATCAAACACACTCCTCAATGTCTCAATTTCTGCTGCCTTTCATGGTCCTAGAATCACAGAAACACAGAATGTTAGGGGTTGGAAGGGACCTTCAGGGATCATCCAGTCCAAGCCCCCTGCCAGAGCAGCAGCATCCAGGGCAGCTCACACAGGAACACAGCCAGGGGGCTTGGGAATGGCTCCAGACAAGGAGACTCCACAACCTCTCTGGGCAGCCTGCTCCAGCCCTCTGCCACCCTCACCACACAGCAGTTGTCTTCTCATGCTGAGGTGGAACCTCCTGGGTTCCAGCTTGCCCCTGCTGCTCCTTGTCCTGTCCCTGGGCACCACCAAGCAGAGCCTGGCACCTGCATCCTGACCCCCACACCTCAGCTATTGATAGACATTGATCAGATCCCTCTCAGCCTTCTCCTCTCCGAACTGAACAGCCTCAGGGCCCTCAGTCTCTGTTCAAAGCAGAGGTCTCAAGCTTGACAAGCAACACCCTGAAATTGAATTGCCCTTTAAATTTTGTGCGCTCAGACTCCCCTTTCAGCAGCCTGCTGCCTAACTCAGTGTTCACTGAATGTTGCTTCCCAGTTTGGTTTTGGGGCTCAGGCTCCTCCAGGGATCCTGCAGTTGGTCTGGGGTCTGTGGTGAAGAGTGCACCTGCACACCACAGCAAGGGGATTCATAGAGTGCTTTAGGCTGGAAGGGACCCCAAAGATCATCCAGTTCTACCCCCTGCCGTGGGCAGGGACACCTCCCACCAGCACAGCTTGCTCAAGGTCTGATCCAGCCTGGCCTTGAACACCTCCAGGCAGGAGGCATCCACAGCCTTCCTGGGCAACCTGTGCCAGAGTCTCACCAGCCTCACTCTAAAGAATTTCTTCCTCATCTCCAGTCTCAATCTGCCCTCCTCAAGCTTCAAACCATTCCCTCTCACCCTATCACTCCCAGCCCTTGTCAAAAGTCCATTTTTCACCTTCTTGTAGCCCCCTTCAGATACTGGAAGGCTGCTCTAAGATGTTCCCAGAGCCTTCTCTTCTCCAGACTGAACAGCCCTGGTTCTCCCAGCCTGTCCCCACAGGGGAGGTTCTCCAGCCTTCTGATCATCCTTGTGGCCTCCTCTGGACCTGCTCCAGCAGCTCCAGGTCCCTCTTATGCTGGGGGCAGCAGAACTGGGCACTGTTCATCTTTGGCTTGCAACAACAAAATCTGCTGATAGACCAAGTTGCATTTGACTGCTTTCCTTTCCCCCCTGCTCGTTGGCATTCCCTGCTTCTTCTACCAATGCATTCAGCTCTCCATGCCCAAGCTGCCACTTTGGGCTGCTCACACAAGTTTTCTGTGGCTCTGGGATTGCCTGCTTTCATTCTGTAAAATGCTCTTCACATTAACTCCTTTGCCTGCCTTCTTCCTGTGAATTGCAAGTTTCTTCTGTTCTTCCTCTTGCCTTTTTCTTCTTCTTTTCTTCAAGTCTCTGAAATGGTAGCTCTTGGTAGGTTGTCACAGAATCAGCCAGGTTGGAAGAGACCTCCAAGATCATCAAGTCCAACCAATCACCCAACCCTAATTAGACCATGGCACTGAGTGCCTCATCCAGGCTTTTATTAAACACCTCCAGGGATGCTGACCCCAGCACCTCCCTGGGAATTTGATTATCCAGCTGCCTCTTCTGACTTACAGCCAGAGAATGGTTTGGGTTGGAAGGGAGCTCCAAAGCTCATCCAGTCCAACTCCCTGCACTCATCCTCCCCTAGAGCAGGTTGTTCACAGCCTTCTNGCAGGTTGCTCACAGCCTTCTCCAGCCTCACCTTCACCATCTCCAGCCATGGGGCCTCAGCTCCCTCCCTGGCCAACCTCTTGCAGTGTTGCAGCAGCCTCCTGCTGCACAACTTGTTCCTCACATCCAATCTCAATCTGCTCTGCTCTCCTTTCAAACCCTTGTCCCTGCTCCTGTCCCTGCAGCCCTTTGGGCACAGTCCCTCTGCAGCCTTCTTGGAGCCCCTTCAGGTCCTGGCAGGCTGCTCTGAGGTCTCCCCAGAGCCCTTCCTTCCCCAGGCTGCACACCCCCAGCTCCCTCAGCCTGTCCTGGTAGGAGCTGGAAGTTCAAAAGCTTCTTTTTACCATTTCTGTGATCGGTTTGGGTGGCTGAAGGCTGTGTACTGTGGGTTGGGGAGTGGCACCACTAACATCAACAAGCCAAAGTCTTTTTTCCCCCTTTCCTTGCAGTCTAGAGTTCCCCCTAGCAACGATTTCAAGGTGGGCATGAAGCTGGAGGCTCGGGACCCTCGCAACGTCACCTCGGTCTGCATAGCCACAGTCATTGGGACCTCTGGGGCCAGGCTGCGGCTCAGGCTGGATGGCAGTGACAACAAAAATGATTTTTGGAGGCTGGTGGACTCCTCAGACATACAGCCCATCGGGACCTGTGAAAAGAAAGGGGGCATGCTCCAGCCCCCCCTGGGTAAGGAGTGAAGCTGCTCACCTGAGCTGCTGGGGGGTCCTCGGGGGGTACTCAGTTCGCTGTGTTGGCCAAAGAATGTTTTTCACAGGTGCTCCTTTCACTGTTGAGGAGCAGAGAGAGAGTTGAGGCTGTCCAGAGGAGTCCACAAAGATGATCAGAGGATGGAGAACCTCCCCTGTGGGGACAGGCTGAGAGAGTTGGAGCTGTTCAGCCTGGACAACAGAAGGCTGCAGAGAGACCTTAGAGCAACCTTCCAGTACCTGAGGGGGGCTATAAGAAAGCTGGAAAGGGACTTTGGACAAGGGCTGGGAGTGATAGGATGAGAGGGAATGGATTGAAGCTTGAGGAGGGCAGATTGAGACTGGAGATGAGGAAGAAATTCTTTAGAGTGAGGCTGGTGAGACTCTGGCACAGGTTAGCCAGGGAGGGAGGCTGTGGCTGCCTCCTGCCTGGAGGTGTTCAAGGCCAGGCTGGATGAGACCTTGAGCAAGCTGTGCTGGTGGGAGGTGTCCCTGCCCATGGCAGGGGGTTGAAACTGGGTGATCTTTAAGGTTCCTTCCAACACAAACCATTCTCTGAATATATCATGAAGGCTGGCTTTAGCTTTTTGTCTAAAAGATCCACTTCCAGGCAGGTTTGGAATGGCTCCAGACAAGGAGACTCCACAACCTCTCTGGGCAGCCTGCTCCAGCCCTCTGCCACCCTCACAGGCAAAAAGCTTTCCCTTCTCTTGCCCTGGCACCTCCTCTGCTCCAGCTGGCACCCAGTGCCCCTTGTGCTGTCCTTGGCCAGCCCTGAGCACAGCCTGGCTCTGGCCTCCCCACACTGCCCTGCACAGCTTTCTCCCCAGCACTGAGGTCACCCTCAGGCTCCTCTGCTCCCAGCTCCAAGCCCCAGCTCCCTCAGCCTGGCCTCCCAGGGAGATCTTCCACTGCCTGCAGCAGCTTGGGGGCTCTGCCATCGACTCTCTCCAGCACTTCCCTCAGCTCCTTCTTCACCTGAGGGGCCCAGAGCTGGACACAAGATTCCAGCTGTGGCCTTAGCAGGGCAGAGCAGAGGGGCAGGAGAACCTCTCTGACCTCCTCCCCACAGCCCTTCTACTGCANCATTCTCTTCCTCTTTCTTCCCTCTCTGTTCCCATGGGAGATGCTCTCTCTTATCGGGTAATGCCGGGGGAGGATCCTCAAGGCCTCCTAGGCCTGTCTAGGCCTAGCGCCAGGAGGAGAATGGAGGGGGGGCAGTCTCAGATCTGGCCAGCCTGAGACTTGCCTAGCAGTGGGAGGGGGGAAGAAAGAGCCCTGGGGGTTTTGGGTATACCCTCAGGTGGGGAGCAGGGAGGATTGGGAAGCCTCTGGGTGTTATGTAATGGGTTTTGCATGCTTCTGGGATATTCTTGGCACTATCCTGTGTAGTTTTCTGTAGCTTCACCAATCACTTTTCCATTTAGACTTTCCATCACTCTCCAATCCATTTGTGTGAGTCTCATTCTTTTGTCCCTTTCGGGGCAAAGGAGGATCTGTCTGGCCCCAAAACCAGTACAAACAGCTCAGTCCCCAACCTGCCCTGGTCCATGAGAACCCTTCCACAGTCATCAGTAGATGCTGGATACCTTCTCTTGGGGCTCTGTTTCTAACACCTGTTGGGTCAGGCTGCTTGTGCACCTACCAGCACCTACCAGGCAGCTTTTCTCCTGCACCCAGGCTTACCTGCCCTCCAAACAGTTGCTCCTTATTCAGGAAAGAATTCCAGTGCCATTATTTTGTCTCTCCTGCCTTAGATTTTTCTAGAGCTAGGCTGAATTCCAGCAATCAACCATTCTGGCACACCTAGGGACGTTTCTGAGAAAGCCTTTTTGGCACTTGTACAGCATCCTGTTCCTGGGCAGAGCTGGGAGCTAATTGGGTGTGTAATTACCTCCTGTTAAGGCATTTAAGCAATTTTCTTTTTTTCTTTTCTTTTTCTTTTTTCCTCCTGAGTAGTAGGGAACCTTCTGGATGTTAATGTTCTGCTTCTGTCCCAGTAACCAGCTGAAACAGTCCCTCCTACCTGATTTGCAGTCGGATTATGCATGTGACATGAAGGTTTTCATAAAGAGATGAATATAGCAAAGGGTTCCTGTTCCAGCCTCTGTTTCTCATAGCTCACAGGCTCACAGGATGCCNATCCATTGCCCCTTGTCCTATCCCAGGGTGCAGCTGAGCAGAGCCTGTCCCTGTCCCCTCCCTCCTGACCCCCAGCCCTCAGCTCTTGATAGACATTGATCAGATCCCTCTCAGCCTTCTCCTCTCCACACAAACCACCCCCAGGGCTCTCAGCCTCTCCTCCCCAGGCAGTCTCCAGTCCCTTCAGCATCCTTGGAGCCTTCCCTTGGACTCTCTCCAGCAGATCCCTGTCCCTCCTGACCTGGGGAGCCCAGAACTGGATGCAATATTCCAGGTGAGGTCTCAGCAGAGCAGAGCAGAAGGGGAGGATTGGAACCTTAATGTTTCCAACAAATTGCACTGAGGATAACTTTGGGCTCTGGTTTTGCCAGGGTGACTGAAAGGCCAAATGAAGGTAATTCAAACTATTGTTTAGTTGTCATCCTCTGTCTGGCAAATCTCTCTTGTGTTTGAGTCTCCCCACGGGGATAGGTTGTAGAAAGAACAAGACTAATAATCAGCTCATAGAATTCATAGATTCATAGAATGGTTTAGGTTGGAAGGGATCCCAAACATGATCTTTACAATGAACTATTGATCTTTAAACCTATTTTATGAGTAGAATGAGTTAATGTGTAAAAAGCATCTATTAAGCAGACAAGGATGAAAAAGCAGCAGCTGCCTGCATGTTTACTTTGCAAAAGATTTCATAGGTTTGTAGATTCAGAGAATGCTTTAAGTTGGAAGGGACCCCAAAGATCATCCAGCTCCAACCCCCTGCCATGGGCAGGGACACCTCCCACCAGCACAGCTTGCTCAAGGTCTCATCCAGCCTGGCCTTGAACACCTCCAGGCAGGAGGCAGCCACAGCCTCCCTGGGCAACCTGTGCCAGAGTCTCACCAGCCTCACTCTAAAGAATTTCTTCCTCATTTCCAGTCTCAATCTGCTCTCCTCAAGCTTCAATTCATTCCCTCTCCTCCTATCACTCCCAGCTCTTGTCAGAAGTCCTTTCCTGGCTTTCTTGTAGCTCCCTTCAGGTTCTAAAAGACTGCTCTAAGTCTCTCTGCAGCCTTCTCTTCTCCAGGCTGAAGAACCCCTCTAGAGTTCCCCCATGATGCCAGCATTTATTGAGGATGAGCTTTAGGTGTTGCAAGCTAGTTCCAACTTGCAGCCTGCTTCTTCAACTGGAGGTAGCTTGAAGCTACTACTTAAATAACTATTAGAGCACACAATCCAGCTCTGGATGCCTTCATGATTTAACTGATCAAGAATTGCAGATATGCTCCACCCTTCCTAGTTCCTTTTTTTTTTTAAGGAGAATTGTTGAGACTCAGTTCTGAGGGAACTCCTCAGCTCCTGGCAGATTCTGCTGCTGTTTGCTGTGTAGAAGATTTTCCAATTTGCTCTATTATGTCTTTTTGTTGGTGGTGGTTTTTATTTCTTTGGGATTTTGTTTTGTTTTCTCTTTTTTTTCTGTAGAACTTTGCCAGACATAAAACTCCTAAAGACACAGAAAAGAATTCCACTCTTGCCTGTTACCTTACTCAGTACTTTGAAACATCCTTTTGGAAAGCAGAGGAAGAAAAAAAGTTGTGGAGTTGTTGTTGTCTTTGTTGGGTTTTGTTTGTTGTTTTTTATTGTTTGTTTGTTGTTGTTGTTGTTTCATTTTGGTTTCTTTTTTAACAGAAAATATTTCATTCTGAGGGAAGGTGAATCTGGAATGAGAATGTTGGCAGCCAAACCCATGTTCTGTTTGAATGGAGTACTTCATTTCTGCTTTTTACTCTCATTTGTGCTTTTTACTCACTTATTAGTGGCCTTCCATGGGCTCCAAGAAGGCTGCAGAGGGACTGTGTCCAAAGGGCTGCAGGGACAGGAGCAGGGACAAGGGTTTGAAAGGAGAGCAGAGCAGATTGAGATTGGATGTGAGGAAGAAGTTGTGCAGCAGGAGGCTGCTGCAACACTGCAAGAGGTTGGCCAGGGAGGGAGCTGAGGCCCCATGGCTGGAGATGGTGAAGGTGAGGCTGGAGAAGGCTGTGAGCAACCTGCTCTAGAGGAGGATGTCCCTGCTGAGTGCAGGGGGTTGGACTGGATGACCTCTGAAGGTCCTTTCTAACCCAACCCACTCTATGATTCTATGATCTTCCAGTTTATGTCTTCTAATATGGTTCCTGCTTTTATTAAAATGATTTAAAGGCTCCTGATTTATTTTCATGGAATCATAGAGTCATTAAGGTTGGAAAAGACCTTCAAGATGATTGAGTCCAACTCCCATGGCCACTAAACCATATCCTGAAGCACCACAGCTACAGCTTCCTGAACACCTCCAGGGATGGTGACTCCACCACCTCCCTGGGCAGCCTGTTCTGCCCTGTCATTGTGCAGAACTTCCTCCTGATCTCCAACCTAAATCTGCCCTACTCCACTTTCAAGCCATTGCCTCTTGTCCTATCACTCCAAACCTTCTAAACAGTCCCTGCCCAGCCTCCATGTAGATCCCCTTCAGATATTGAAATGTAGCTTTAAGGGCTCCCTGGAGCCTTCTCCTTCAGCCTGTCTTCACAGGGGAGGTTCTCCAGCCCTGTTGTCATGTTTCTGGCCCTCCTCTGGACTTGCTCCAGTACCTCCATGTCCTTCTCTTTTGATAGGGGCCTCAGAGCTGGACACAGCCCTGCAGGTGAGGTCTCACCAGTGCAGAGTGGCAGGATCATCTCTCTTGACCTGCTGGCTATGCTTCTTCTGATGCAGCCCCAGCTGCCATTGGCCTATTGTGTTGCCCACTGCTGGCTCCTGTCCAGCTTCTCACCCTCCAGCACTCCCAAGTCCTTTTCTTCAGGGCTGCTCTCAGTCTCATCATCCCTCCAGCCTGGATTGATACCTAGGATTGCCCTGATGTAGCTGCAGCACCTTGCATTTTGCCACACTGAACCTCACGTTTGTTTGTTGCCCAGGGTTCCAGATGAATGCTTCTTCTTGGCCAATGTTTCTGTTAAGAACTCTGAATGGAGCTGAAATGGCACCTACAGCATTCTTCAAGAAGGTAAGGAGAAAGGGGCTGCTGGTGAGCAATTCTCAGCTGGTGCCTGGGCACATTGCTTAATGAGCATGCCAAGATTTCACCCTGCTCTCTGCAGCAGCAGGAAGCAAGGCTGTTACTGAGAATGACTTTGAGCAAGCTACAAAGACAGGCAAGAAGTGATCTGCTTCTGGTCCACTGAGATAGACAAGAAGTGATCTGCTTCTGGTCCACTGAGATAGACAAGAAGTGATCTGCTTCTGGTCCACTGAGATAGACAAGAAGTGATCTGCTTCTAGTCCACTGAGATAGACAAGAAGTGATCTGCTTCTAGTCCACTGAGATAGACAAGAAGTGATCTGCTTCTGGTCTACTGAGGTAGACAAGAAGTGATCTGCTTCTGGTCCACTGAGATAGACAAGAAGTGATCTGCTTCTGGTCCATTGAGATAGAGTAGAAGCAGAGTGGAGGCTTCCAGGTCTGTTGTGTTGTTGTTATAAATGTAGTGAGAAAATACTGAAAGCAGCAGCAGAAGCTGCTGAGCTTTTTCAGTGTGGTTCTTGAGTAAGTTGCTGTGGAGCATGGAAAATGAGATAAAGGCAACAGTGATGGTAAAAGGACTTCAGTTCTCTTGTCAAGGTGGTGAAACCCTGCTGGCTGCACACTGAGTGACTTCACTTTTGGTAACTGGGAATCATGGAGTCATAGAATGGTTTGGGTTGGGTCCAACGCTCATCCAGTCCAACTCCCTGCACTCAGCAGGGACATCCTCCACTAGAGCAGGTTGCTCACAGCCTTCTCCAGCCTCACCTTCACCATCTCCAGCCATGGGGCCTCAGCTCCCTCCCTGGCCAACCTCTTGCAGTGTTGCAGCAGCCTCCTGCTGCACAACTTGTTCCTCACATCCAATCTCAATCTGCTCTGCTCTCCTTTCAAACCCTTGTCCCTGCTCCTGTCCCTGCAGCCCTTTGGGCACAGTCCCTCTGCAGCCTTCTTGGAGTCCCTTCAGGTCCTGGCAGGCTGCTCTGAAGTCTGCCTGGAGCCTTCTCTTCTGCAGGCTGAACACCCCCAGCTCCCTCAGCCTGTCCCTGTAGGACACTGACAAGTTTGTCAGCAAATCAGACAGTTTGGTTCAGCCCTACAATCACATTGCTTGCCTGTTAACTTTATTGTAGCATTTTTTTCTGTAAGATTCTCCAAATTGTGAGGCCTGAGGAGCCAGACTTCCCTCTGCCAGCCTCCCAGCACGCCTCAGATGACACAATGAGCTTCATAGAATCAGAGAATGGTTTGGGTTGGAAGGCACCTCCAAGGCTCAGCCAGTCCAATCTCTCTGCACTTAGCAGGGACATCCTCCACTAGATCAGGTTGCCCAGAGCCCTGCCAAGCCTCATCCTCAATATCTCCAGGGATAAGGCCTCAGCTCTCTCCCTGGGCAACCTGCTGCAGTGTTCCACTCCCCTCATGGTGCAGAACCTGCAGGGGCTGAGGTGGTAATTTGTAATTTGTCTTCCACTTGGTCTCAGCTACTTCTGTGTGGCTACCCTGACACTGGTCTCATTGCCTTGGTTTTTGTTTTTGCTTTTCTCCACTTGGCCTTGGTCTCAGCCCAATTTGAGTTACCAGAATCCTATAAATAATGTCCAATGCAAATGAATTTTCTATGGATTAACTGGGGCTGTGTGTGAAACTTTTACCAGACAGTTATCAGTCCCCAGAAATATCTGTTGCCTGCAAGCCTTCCCTTGCTTTATTAGCTGGCAATAATTTCATTTTAGTGCCTCCTGCTGTCTTGCTGCCCAGACAGCAGTGGGTGGAGTGCAGACACTGCCTGATGTAAATACTCATATCTGGGTCTTACAGTCAGTGGAGAGTTCTGCCAACTATCCCAGCTCTGTTGGTGGGAAGAGGATTTTTATGTTGCAGAACTTTTATCTCACAGAGGGAAAGCAATTCTGAAGTGGGAGGAAGTTTCCTTCGTTATCTACTCCTAAATTTTTTGAGGGTAGTGAGTAGGAGCTGTAAGGATCTGGACAGGCTGAGGGCTGGGTGCAGGGGAACTGCATGAACTTCAGTAAGGACAGGTGCAGGGTCCTGCAGCTGGGGAGGAATAACAGCAGGCACCAGGACAGGTGAGGAACTGCCCTGCTGGAAAGCAGCTCCACAGAGAAAGACCTTGGCGTGCTGGGGGGCAGCAAGTTCTGCAGGGGACAGCAATGTGCCCTGGTGGCCAAGAGAGCAAATGGGATACTGGGGGGCAGCAAGAAAAGTGTGGCCAGCAGGGCTGGGGAGGTTCTGCTGCCCCTCTGCTCTGCCCTGCTGACACCACAGCTGCAATCCTGTGTCCAGTTTGAGGCTCCCCAGTTCAAGAGAGACAGAGACCTGCTGGAGAGAGTCCAAGGGAGAGCCAGAAGGATGCTTAGGGGACTTGAGCATCTCCCTGTGAAGAGAGCCTGAGAGCCCTGGGGGTGTTTAGTGTGGAGAAGAGAAGGCTGAGAGGGATCTGATCAATGTCTATCAATAGCTGAGGGGTGGGGGTCAAGTGGAGGGGGCCAGGCTCTGCTGGGTGCTGCACAGGAATAAGCCAAGGAACAATGGAGACAAACTTGAACAGAGAAGGTTTCAGCTGAACATGAGGAGAAACTTCTTTGCAGTGAGGGTGACAGAGGCCTGGAACAGGCTGCCCAGAGAGGTTGTGGAGTCTCCTTGTCTGGAGACTTTCCAAACCCACCTGGATGCATTCCTGTGCAGACTGCCCTGGGTGCTGCTGCTGTGGCAGGGGGTTGGACTGGATGCTCTCTGGAGGTCCCTTCCAGCCTCTGTTGTCCTGTGATGCTGTGATGTTGAGGACAAACAGAATTTTTCTTTGTTTGTGTGTTTTGAGAGGTGATAGCAATACAACATTCTGCCACTCTGCCTTTCCTAGGAACCACCCAAACCTGTGCCAAACTGCTTTAAGGTTGGAATGAAGCTGGAAGCTATAGACAGAAAGAACCCCTACATGATTTGCCCAGCAACCATTGGAGATGTGAAAGGAGATGAAGTTTTTGTGACATTTGATGGCTGGAGAGGAGCATTTGACTATTGGTGCAGATGTGACTCTCGGGATATTTTCCCTGTTGGATGGTGTAGCTTGACAGGAGATGCATTACAGCCACCAGGGGACAATGGTAAGATGACTAATAACATTGCTTCATTATTTCCCCCTCCCCCCCCAATTACAGCAGGATTTTAAACCCCAGCTGGCTGCATGCAGATAAGGGTTGAGGATTTGATTTGTGAGTAGCTGAGGAGAATGAAATGCTGCTCAATGTTCTCTCTGCAGTTTAAAGCTAATAGAATAGTTTCTGGGAAACAATTTTTGTCTGCTCACAGGAGCTCTGTGGATGTGTTTTGTTTAATGCTATTAGGAGGGCTTTTGATCATGTCTAATTTTTGTCTGTTTTGTGTGTTTGTGAAGAGGCTTCAAGTGCAATGAGATTTGCTGCTTGTGTTACAGAGGGTGAAATGCTGCTGTTTAATGACAGGGAGGTATTGGTGGTAGCAGCACTTTGATATGAAGCTAACTGCTGAGAAAGTAAAGGAGTCTTTGCCTGTGTGATGCTCAAACTGTGTGTTTAGTGTTCCTTCATACATTCTGCCTTGAAGCTGCCTATTCTGAATGCTTTACCATCCTTTAAGGATGTTTGTAGATAGGGATCTGGAGTCCCTTTAACTGAGAGCCACTGTGCTTTATAGTGTACAGCTTGCTAGCTGAGAAGAGAAATGGGATGCAGAGGGATAGCCCTGAATGTAATCCCTCTGCTGCTCTGGGCATTCTCTGTTTGTGTGGTGTAAGACTTCTCTCTCAAACTCTTTGAGCTCTTGGGTCCTCACTCCCTTCACATTTGACAGGAATCATGGAGTCATAGGATGGTTTGGGTTGGAAGGCACTTCCAAAGGTATCCAGTCCAACCCCTCAGCACTCAGCAGGGACATCCTTCTCTGGATCAGGTTACTCAGAGCTTTGTCCAGCCTCACCTTCAATATCTGCAGGAATGGGGCTTCAAATACCTCCCTGGGCAACCTGTTGCAGTGTTCCACCACCCTCATTGATGGTAAAGGACTTGCTCCTAACATCCAGTCCAAGAACACTACAACAGGCTGCCCAGGCAGGTAGCTGAGTCCCCATGGCTGGAGATGGTGAAGGAGAGGCTGGAGAAGGCTGTGAGCAACCTGCTCTAGAGGAGGATCTCCCTGCTGAGTGGTGGGCAAGAAGCTGCACATGAGCTGGCAATGGGCACTTGCAGCTCAGAAGGCCAAAGGCAGTGTGGCCAGAGATGGAGAGAGGGGATCCTGCCCCTCTGCTCTGCTCTGCTCTGCTCTGCTCTGGGGAGACCTCACCTGCAGGCCTGTGTCCAGCTCTGGAGCCCTCAGCACAGGAAGGACATGGACCTGATGGAGCAGCTCTAGAGGAGAGCCACAAAAATGATCAGAAGAGAGCTGGAACACTTCTGATACAAGGGCAANCCTGCTCTAGAGGAGGATCTCCCTGCTGAGTGGTGGGCAAGAAGCTGCACATGAGCTGGCAATGGGCACTTGCAGCTCAGAAGGCCAAAGGCAGTGTGGCCAGAGATGGAGAGAGGGGATCCTGCCCCTCTGCTCTGCTCTGCTCTGCTCTGCTCTGGGGAGACCTCACCTGCAGGCCTGTGTCCAGCTCTGGAGCCCTCAGCACAGGAAGGACATGGACCTGATGGAGCAGCTCTAGAGGAGAGCCACAAAAATGATCAGAAGAGAGCTGGAACACTTCTGATACAAGGGCAAGCTGAGGGAGCTGGGGTTGTGCAGCCTGCAGAAGAGAAGGCTTTGGGGACACCTCAGAGCAGCCTGCCAGGACCTGAAGGGGCTCCAAGAAGGCTGCAGAGGGACTGTGCCCAAAGGGCTGCAGGGACAGGAGCAGGGACAAGGGTTTGAAAGGAGAGCAGAGCAGATTGAGATTGGATGTGAGGAACAAGTTGTGCAGCAGGAGGCTGCTGCAACACTGCAAGAGGTTGGCCAGGGAGGGAGCTGAGGCCCTGTGGCTGGAGATGGTGAAAGTCAGGCTTGATGGGGCTGAGAGCAACCTGCTGTAATAGAGGATGTCCTTGCTGAGTGCAGGGGCTTGGATTGGATGACCTCTGGAGGTCCCTTCCAGCCCAAACCATTCCATGATTCCTTGATTCTGTGATTTCAGTTCAACTGTTTCCTGTCTTAGCTCTTTAGGATGCCCAGCAAGAATGCAGGAGTTGTGTCCTGGGAGGTTGTGAAGAGCTCTCTAAACCCAGGCTGATACTCAGGGGTGCATTCACTCAGGCTGGATTCCTTGGTACCTTTCCTCTCTATAGCCATATCTTCAGTGACTCACATTGCTTTCAGACAGATAAGCTCAGCAACTAAGACACACTTTGGAGAAGATAAAATGGAGAAGGTGGGGAAAAAAGTTGGCTTGGATCAATGTTTTTAGCATTTAGGCTTTAATCTTCATGTTGTTGTTTTGTCTTTGGGTCCTTATCAGAAAATGTGACTTGAGTGGACCTGACTGGGTGCCAGGGTATGTGTGCAGTGCTGTTCTAGCAGCAGGAGCTGTGCTGAGCTCATAATGTGGTTTGTCTCCTTAGAAATCTCTCTGGTGGTAGTCATTGATGTGCTGTGGGGTTGGACAGAAGTGCTTGGTGCTGCCCAGGCCTGCTGGCCCAGGCTTAATATTTCAAGGATGCAGTAGTTTGGTTTTTGCTGTGTCTCTTGCTCACTGAAGTGCTTTTAGAGGCAGCTTGTCACTCAGGACCATTGTTGTGGTAGAAGAAACTGGCATGAAAATGTCTATGCTGGATCAACCTGAAGCACCATCTGCTGTAGCAGGCTGCCTCCAGCATTTCCTTCTGGATCACAGCTCACAGGATGTTAGGGGTTGGAAGGGAGCTCTGGAGATCATCCAGTCCAACCCCCCTGCCAGAGCAGGAGCAGAGAATCCAGCACAGGTCACACAGGAACACATCCAGACAGGGCTGGAAAGGCTCCAGAGAAGGAGACTCCACAACCTCTCTGGGCAGCCTGTTCCAGGGCTCTGGGACCCTCACAGTGCAGAAGTTCCTCCTCCTGGTGAGGTGGAACCTCCTGTGCTGCAGTTTCCATCCATTGCTCCTTGTCCTATCCCAGGGTGCAACTGAGCAGAGCCTGTCCCTGTCCTCCCCCTCCTGACCCCCAGCCCTCAGCTATTGATAGACATTGATCAGATCCCTCTCAGCCTTCTCCTCTCCACACTAACCACCCCCAGGGCTCTCAGCCTCTCCTCTCCAGGCAGTCTCCAGTCCCTTGAGCATCCTTGCAGCCCTCCCTTGGACTCTCTCCAGCAGATCCCTGGCCCTCCTGACCTGGGGAGCCCAGAACTGGCTGCAATATTTCAGGTGAGGTCTCAGCAGGACAGAGCAGAGGGGGAGGAGAACCTCCCTGGCTCTGCTGGCCACACTTCTCTGAATGCCCCCAGGACCCCCTTGGCCTTCTTGGCCCCCAGGGCACATTGCTGTGCCAGTCAGAACTTGCTGCCCCCCAGCACTCCCAGCTCCTTCTCCTTGGGGCTGCTCTCCAGCATATTGCCTCCTGATTTTGATCATCTCTTGGGCCCACCTAACTTCTGGTTTTTTAATATGCTTTTAAAAAGGCTTTTAAGTTTGATGTCTTTTGGATGTTTTGTTCTTGACTCTCTTTCTAGGCCAAACCTTGTGCTTGCTGTTTAACCTTCATGGGCTGTAAGTTTTATTTGCCTCAGTTGGACAATAGAAGAAAGCTGTTGCAGTGCTGAAGAATATTCTTGTGTTGCACTGTAGCCAGCTGTGGCTGAGGCTTATGACTTAAAGTAGATGGCAGATGACTGGAGACTGTCAGGGCTGCTGCTTCTGGACACATTCATTTTACTGTGGAGTCATTGCAGGTCAGCAGCAGTTCCTTAGGCAGCTCACTTTTTTAGTGAGAAGAGAAGTAAAACCTGGCCCATAAAAGAGAGAAAACAAAAGGAATGACTGGGGACAGTGAGAAGTAGTTCCACCTGCAAAGGTTGGTTTCAGAATGAAGTTGCATCTATCATCCAGATGTGAGCAGCATCTGGAGAGGGATCAGTTTCTTTACATCCCTGATCCCCACAGGCTTAGAATCATCACAGGATCACAGAAGTGTTTGGGTTGGAAAAGGCCTTTAGGATCCTTAAGAGTCCATTCTCTGACTCTGCCAACTCTGGTGCTAGACCCTGTCCCTTAGCACCACATCTGTGCTTCTTCTAAACACCTCTAGGGATAGGCATTGGGATTCAACCACCTCTCTGGGGAACCTCTTTTAGTGTTTGGGAACCCTTTTAGTGAAGAAGCTTCCTCTGATACCCAGTCTAAGCCTCCCCTGGTGCAACTCAAGGCCATTTTCTCTCACAGAATCTATCTGGTTGGAAGAGACCTCCAAGCTCTTCCAGTCCAATGAAGGGTCAGCATTAAACCATGTCCCTAAGCACCAGGCCCACAGCTGCTTGAACATCCCCAGGGATGGTGACTCCAGCACTGCCCTGGGCAGAGCATTCCAATGGTTGAGAGGCTTCCAGCGCAGAAATGTTTCCTAGAATCCATCCTGAACCTCCCCTGGCACAGCTTGGAACCATTTCCTCTGCTCCTGTCTCTTGCCACCAAGGAGCAGAGGCTGCCCCCTCCTCACTCCAACCTCCCTTCAGGGAGCTGTAGAGAGCAATGAGGTCTCCCTCAGCCTCCTCTCCTCTAGACTGAGAGATCTTTGATGGATAAAGGTGGTGCAAGAATTCTTGAAGGGGGAACTTCTCTCTGTAGTGCTCAGGAGAGACTTGGGTGACCTTTGGGTAGCAGCCTGAATTAAAAATGACACCCTGTGGCTTTTATCCTCAGTCTTGTGGCTTTCATCCTCAGTCCTCTTCCTCTTTTCCTCTGCCTGTGCCCTTCCACACTGTGTCTCCTCATTGCTTCTCTCCCCATTCAGTGCATTTACTGTCAGGGAGAGCAATCCTCTTTCATGGCACTGATCAGCCCCTGCTGCTAATGGTCTCCTTCAAAAGCTGTCTGCAGCAATAAGAGCAGTCCAGGCTCAAGCAGAGATTCCAAACTCTCTTATTTGTCTGGTTAAGGATTTATTTTAGTTTAGTTGAATTTTCAGATGTGTTCTCCATGCTCTTTGAGCACTTTTTTTGCCAGGCTAGCTACTGGAGGTGCACTTTTCTGCTGTTGATGATGGGATTGTGTCCAGCTTGCTGTGCTGTGTTTTCAGTTAGGGTGTACACAAATGTGCAACATGAACATAAACCTCAGGGATGCTCTCTGTGTTTGCTGATGAAACACAAGAAGTGGTGGAACTTTAGGCAAGAGCTGTGGTTGGATCTGTGAAAAGATTCTGTGTTGTCAAAAGTAGCCCCAAAGAAATCAGTATCATAGAATTGTCAGGCTTGGAAGGGACCTGAAGGCTCATCCAGTTCCAACCCCCCTGCCACGAGCCAGGGACAGCTCAGACCAGAGCAGGTTGCTCAGATAAACATCACAATTCTTAAGATTCATTACAGAAGAACCCCAAATGCTGCCCTGGTACAGTTCCAAGCTGCTGGAGGTTTCATTTTGCTCTCAGTGCAGCCAGCTTCTGTTCATCAGCAGGTCACAGGAGTGAAATCAGGCACATAGAATCACAGAGTGGTGTGGGCTGGAAGGGAGCTCCAAGGGGCATCCAGTCCAACCCCCTGCACTCAGCAGGGTCATCCTCCCCTAGAGCAGGTTGCTCACAGCCTTCTCCAGCCTCACCTTCACCATCTCCAGCCATGGGGCCTCAGCTCCCTCCCTGGCCAACCTCTTGCAGTGTTGCAGCAGCCTCCTGCTGCACAACTTCTTCCTCACATCCAATCTCAATCTGCTCTGCTCTCCTTTCAAACCCTTGTCCCTGCTCCTGTCCCTGCAGCCCTTTGGGCACAGTCCCTCTGCAGCCTTCTTGGAGCCCCTTCAGGTCCTGGCAGGCTGCTCTGAGGTGTGCCTGGAGCCTTCTCTTCTGCAGGCTGCACACCCCCAGCTCCCTCAGCCTGTCCTCATGGCAGAGCTGCTCCAAGCCCCTGACCATCTTCATGGCCTCCTCTGGAGCTGCTCCATTAGATCCATGTCCTTCCTGTGCTGAGTGCTCCAGAGCTGGACACAGTACTCCAGGTGAGGTCTCACCAATTCATGTCTTGCATCTACCTTTTAAGCAGAAGTGATGGCAACACTGCTAGGCAGAGCTGGTGGTGCAGTACAGATCCTGAGCTTTTGTGTGGCTCTCTTGCTGAATGGAGACATGAGGACATAAATTTTTATAATCCTTGGCAGTAAGCTGTTGTGAAAAATTGCTAATCTTTTCCACCTCCATTGCCAGTTGTCAAGACTGTCATGGTAATAACTTACTGTATTCAAGAAGGTTAATTTTATAGTTGAAACCCCAGGCTGGAGCTCAGGAGGTGCATTTCCATTACTGCTGCTGTGGAATGCTGACATGGATTTAGGGTAAATTGTTAAACCTCTTTGCCTCATGGTTTCTTTTATCTGTGAATGGGACAGGTTTGCATTTCAGGAGGGGCATAGGAAAAATCCTGCAGTACAAACAGAATCATTTCTGTCTTGAAAGACATCCTGAAGCCTCCAGTCTGGGTGCTCAGGTGTTGCTGCCACCCTACCCATCGTGGTGTTGTCTAGCAGTCTTCTGCTCTCATGATCAGATCCAGGGTCTGCAAAGCAAAGGAAAAAGAGAAAAAAAAACCCCAAACACCAAAATGGACCAGCCCAGGAAAGCAGAAGGGAGGAGCAGGGCAGCAGGAAGTTGAGGAGCAAGGAGCAAGTCCCCTTCTGGCTCAGCCCTGGCTGCTGCCTGTCCTGCAAGCTGTCAGTGTGCTCCTCCCTTGCTCTCCACTCATGCTACACCCCTGGGCTTTTAGGGTGGGTGTCTGGGGCCATCAGTGGGCCAGAGCAATCCTCACTGTCCATACAGACTGGGGGAGGAGGTGACAGAAAGCAGCCCTGTGGAAAAGGACTTGGGGGTGCTGCTGGATGAGAAGCTGGACAGGAGCAGGCAGTGTGAGCTTGGTGCTGCAAAGCNGCCCAAAGGGCTGCAGGGACAGGAGCAAGGGCAGGTCTAGCTGAGAGGTGTCCTTGCCATGGCAGGGGGGTTGGAGTAGAGGATCTCTGAGGTCCCTTCCAACCTGAGCCATTCTAAATGCTGATTTAAACCCTGAATTGCTGTTTTCACTGTCCCAAGCAGCACCTAAGGTTGCAGTGCTGTGTTCAGGGAATGTAGGGCAACCCCTGCCTTGCTTCATGGCATTTCCCTTCAGCTTTGAAAGGTCTTGCCTTGTGATTGCTGCTCTCTGACACTAACTTGAATGGTAGGTTGCTAATGCTTTTAAATATTACCAATCTGAACTTCTTTTCCCCCCTGCCCCTTGCTTCCCATAAAAACAGGGGGGAAAATGGGTTATTTTGAGGGAGTTTTACTGATTTAGAATTGCATGGAGAGAATTTAGGCTCCTGAGCTGTCATCTTTCCCAACCCCTTCCCAAGAGCAGAGGTTTCAGTGGCTTCCAGTTTCACACCTGTCTTAAATACCTGCCTTGCTCTGGCAGGAGAGCTTGGGGATAACATTCTGGGGTTCAATTCTGCAGTCCTGGCATGTGCCTGGGCAGTTTTTCTGCCTCTGCCAGCAGAATTTGTCCCTCATCTAAAGGCTAATCTGTCATGCAGATGAGCTCAGCTGACTGCAGTGGATCTGCTTGCTCTGAATGAGGACTCAGCATCTTTAGGCTGTGAGTTCCAAGGTACTGGATTTGGGGTTTCTCTTACATGTGTTGGATACAAAGTTTGTAGGGACCCTCACAGAATGGTTTGGGCTGGGGAGTGGGAGGAAGGGGAAATACAAAAAGAAAGAAAAAGAATGCTTTGAATGAGCATTGAAAGCTGTTTGTGTGTTGGGCTGTTTAGTATGAAACAGAGGAGGCTGAGGGGAGGCCTCCTGGCTGTCTACAGCTACCTGAAAGGAGGTTGTGGAGAGGTTGCTGCTGGTCTCTTCTGACAGGGAATTAGTGACAGGACAAGAGGGAATGGCCTCAAGCTGCCACTGGTTAGCTTTAGACTGGACATGAAGAAAATGTTTTTCCCATCAGGAGGGGTCAGGGATGGGAATGTGCTGCCCAGGGAGGTGGTGGAGTCCCCAAGCCTGGCTGTGTTTCAAGGTGGTTTGGATGTGGTGCTTGGGGTTTAGGGGTGAGCCTTGCAGAGCAGGGGCAGTGGTTGGATTTGGGGATCCTGAGGGGCTGTTCCAGCCTGAACATTGCTGTGATTCTGTGAAGGTGCTCACCTGCAGCCCTCACTAGCATGACTATAACTGGAGCTCTGTGAGCTTTGAAAACAGCACTTCAGATGCTACCATTGCTGTGGTGAAGGCTGTTTGTTCAACATGATCCCTGCCATTCAGTTACTGCTGCAGCTTTGGGGTGTCAGAGGCTGGGGAAGGTGGTGCCATGCAGTGCATCCCACTCCTGAGACAGGAGCAGTGGCTAATTGTGTGTGTGTGGAAGAGCAACAGCCACAAACAGCTTGATTTTGTTTGTGCAAATGAGAAGCTCTTTGTGATGCAAAGCAGCATCCTGGAAAGGCAAATGTGCCCTTTCTGGGGTATTTTTTTTTTTGGTTGTAAACATCCCCAGCTAAATACTGCAGTGATTGCCTGCAGAGCTTGGCTTGGCTTTTTCCCTCCCTATTCTCTTCATCCTTAGATTTTACCAAGTTCTCAGGAGTCTCTTAGAACCTCTTGGTTTTTGGAGCATGTGGCCTGGTGGGGATAACTCTGGCTGCAGATACAGTGGGCTTGGCAGCTCTTTTTTTTCCCTTTTTTTTTTTTTTTTTTCTTTTGCATGGCTTTTCATTTCCCTCCAGATCCTGTGACCCAGCATAACCTTTGGTCTCCCTCTGAAGGCTGGGGTGAAGGAAGTCTGAGCAGGTGACTGATGATCACTGTCAGTACAGCCTGCAGACAATATGGGAATTACTTTAGCAGTCTTGCCCACTCCCTCCTCCCCATCCCTCTCTTTAAATCAACAAATGCAAATAGCAGCCTCCTCATTTGCTGCTATCTCCCAGAGGCTGCCTGGGCAGCCTGGGCTTTGTTGCAGGCCTGCTATTGAAAACAGCTGCTTGAGCCCTAGGCCGAAGGGAAAAAAATACCAAATGAGACCTGACAACCCCCCCCTTAGTGGTTAATGCTGCTAATATTTGGTCCTCCTGCATGCACAGGTAGGAAGATGCTGGGATAAGGGGGCCTGGATGATGTGTGTGCTTCAAGAGGGCAGCCTGAAGTGGTTGGAGATGTTTGGGGTTGTTACTCTTTGTCTGCTGAATGTCCTTCTGGAAGGGAGCAGGGAATAGCCCAAATGGCCTGAAATTCATAGCTGTGCTCCTAAGAACCTGCTGGCATTGCAGTTGGTTGTGTGTTTAACCTTAGCTGTGCTGGAGCCAGGG